>JARFYF010000059.1:22906512-22920975 GCA_030265395.1 Rhina ancylostomus | reverse complement strand
GGCACTGAATGCTCAGGTAACTCTGGCAGACTGAGCAGAGGTATTCTGCAGAGTGACCACCCAATCTGGACACCAATTCTCTGTTGTAAATGAAACCACTTCACGGGCACCAAATACCATGCACTACATTGTAATATTACTGTAGACTGCAATGTTTTCTAAATTACAACAGCAATTACACTTCTTGCAAACTTCATCAGCTGTACAGTGCTTGGGATGTCCTAAAAGAGAAGGGAAAGGTCCAATGGAGGTGGGAACCTTCCTTTATTGGAGCTTCTGCTGCAATATGCACTTGAGTAGTTTACTGCAGAAATCCTGCAGCTGCGGTCAATGATCCTCTGTTCCTTTGAAGGATGTGCTTCTTTGCAGTCTCCTCCAGGGTGAGCTTCAAAAATCAATGAACTGACAAGAGCTTTGGTAAACTCATTGTAAAGAGTCTGGAAAATATCAGACATTTTTGCATTAGTATTAACAAGTTTTTGATGGCCTATTAAGCTTAACAATCTCTCTATCCTGAAACCCACCTTTATAAAAATCCAGACTTCTTAAAAAATATCAACTTTTAAAAATAATAAAATGTTCTTTTTATTTTTTAAAGTTAATGATATTTCAATGTTTATCTTAACATCATATGATACTTCAATTTTTATTCTGCTCCCTGTGCAAAGATTAAAAAGTTAGTTAAAAATTGTTTTTGTTCTCTTTCTGCTTTGATGCCCTTAAGAACTCTTCAATGTGGATGGCAACTCAGCCTGCTTGATGACATCTCTGTTACTGGATGCCAGAAATCTTTTGGGACTGACACGTGATGGCAGTAGGCACTGGCAAAAGTACAAACCATAACACACAGATCACTTGAATCGGAGTGGGCAGCTATTTTGAAGATTCTTCACAAGTGCCATCCTAATGATGTGGCCCATTTTCTTTTCCAGAGGCTTCTACACCCTGTACAATGCAACAGCGTTGTTATAGATATGGAGGTCTCAGGAATGAAACAGAGTGTGCATTTTCCCAAGCACAGACTTCCTCCTTCCTTTCTGCAGATATTGAAGTGCTGCTGGCAACATATGGCTGTGCTGAGCACCTATCAGGTTGATACAATGCCAGGAGGCTACTCAGCTCAGGTATCAGTGGCCCAGCCTCAGCCAAGGGAAAGCAAATCTCCATTTTCCCACCCTAAGGTAGTATGCTCATTAAACATGATTTACATATGTAAGAAGCAAAGGTCAAGGGTAAAAATCCTGGAAGGGCCATTTGATACTTTGGCTTGCTCAATAGCTGCAGAAACCACACTGGAGGATCGTTCTTACCCACTAGGTCATTTTTAGCATCCCATAAATAATATTTATATTTATATCTTCTTCTACTTATCTTGAGGTAATATTCTGAGCTCACCCTACCTGTGCCACTTTTACCCATCTACATCTGAGCTTGTTTCGCTTGGTTTTACAGATCGTCCCCCTTTTCAGAGAAGATCTGTCTTTCACTTTGGTGATCTGAGCAAGTTGAATCCTTTCTTCTCATGTCTGCAGAACTTGCAGCAGTTTGTGGCAGAGTGGGTAACTCATGGCTTCGGAGCTTCTGTGGGTTGGTTGCTAGTATCTCCTCTCTGAGCCCTCGTTCCTTGAAAATAGCCATCCACTCAATTTCACAGCCTCAGGGGCAACAATAACACTTTGCACCTCCAGAGCCCCCTGCAAAATACATCTTCTGAGCCCTGGCCATCAATCAGTATTCCTTTAATCTTTTCAAACTGGAGTTACCAATTCTGCTGTAAATCTTAGTGTGCGAGCATCCATCTGATATTTCTCTGGCCAATGTAAGAGAAGCAGGAATGAAAACAAAGAGAAGTGATGCTTTTATATGCATATGATTTGCTTTTCCAAAATTAAGCATAATTATACCAGAATCTCAGAATGTCCCAGAGCACATTACAATCGATAAGGTCTTACATTTACTCTTTAATTTACCAAATGCAGCAGATCAAGTGTTAAAAGCAGGTTCAATAAACAGGCTATGGGAAGAAGTCCCCTGTTCTCCTTTAAAAATAGTGCCACAGGATTTATTACATATATTTTATCCCTAAGCATAGACGGGGTACATCTGACAGGGCAGAACTCCAGCAGTGTTGCTCTGAAATATTAGCTGAAGTTCTGTGCGCAGGTCTCAGGAGTGGTTCTTGAGATTCAACCATCCACTTCAAGCGGGGCTGTGCCACCCACTGACTGAAAAGATTGGCTCAACATACACCTTAAGTAACAGAAGAGGGACATAACACAATAATGGTAAGCATTTGTAGAATAAAGTTGCAAATTAAAATTTCTAATAAAAATAGAAAATACTGGAAGCACTCAACATGTCAGGCAGTATCTGCAGAAGGAGAAACAGTTAATGCTTCATGTCCAATACGCTTCTTCAAAACTTGGAAAGAGAGAAAATAAGTTAGTTTTCTGTAGTGGAGAAGGTGGGAGGGACGGGTAGACAAAGGGAATATCTTTGATAGGGTGAGACCAAATAAATTAATTTTGCAGGTAAAGTCAAATTATGCTTCTTTGTGTATTGTGTTGGTAATAACAATGGTCTAGGCTGTGTCCAGCACCCCAGACCACATGAACAGAGAAAGAAAAACTGAGCCAAATGAGGACAGGCAGAAAGGGGCAGTTCTGATGTGGATGGAAAGAACTGTGAGTTACCTAAAGTTGGAGAATTCAATTGAATCTGGAAGTTGAGATGTTGTTCCTCAAGCTTGCATTGTCCCTTGTTGTGACAGTGCAGGAGGTCACTGCCAGATAGGTCATAGTGGAAATGGGATGAAGAATGAAAATGGCAGGTAACAGGAAGCTCAGGGTCACCCCTGTGGATTGAACACAGGTGCTCAACAAAGCCTTCATCTAACCTGCGCTTGGTTTCTCCACTGTAGAGGAGACCACATTGCGAACAGTGAATAGAGTGCACTGGATCGGAAGGGAATCACTGGTTCACCTGAAAAGACTGTTTGGGTCCTTGAATGGTGAAAAGGGAGGAGATGGAAGGACAACTGCGGCATCACCTGCAGTAGCACAGGAATGGTTGGTGGACAGAAAGGAGTAGACCAGGGAGCTGAAAGGGAACGATCCTTTCAAAGTGCTGAATGGGTAAGAGAGCAGAGTATGTGTCTTATTGGAGCTGGTGGAAACTGCAAAGGTATTGAGAAGAAGTGTAGTTTCTAGTTTATTTAATAAAGTAAACATATAAAAGTATCACTTGTTTTATCAGATGGAACAATAAGGATGGTAGTGCAATGTAACATGCCGGACATTTGTGTCTGAACCATCAAGTCTGAGGGTAAAATAATGTACTCTTCAATTTTTTTACTGCAATTTTTAATATAGATTTTCTTCAGATGATGCTAACTTCAAAGTAATGTATTCATAAATTATACTTTCAAATCTGCTTGGATGATTCATCCACATCCCACACCATGTCTGAATCCTTTTGAAGTAGGTGCCATCATATTGTCTGAGGAGGAAGAAGTGAAGTAAAAGGAGGAGGTGGGTGTGGCTTGGGGGGAAGAAAGCAGAGGAGATGCCATTTCTAAGTGAAAGATCTTTTAATGAGCTGCTTCATGAAAGGATGAGTTAAGCTCCTCTAAAGACTCGATAAACAGATATATCACTTGATGTGCTACTAAATCACACAACCTGCAAGGGACCAATTCTGCAATGCAAGGTTATGTGCCCATTGTAACTGAGATCTAGACTAGTAATCTACTTCATGGGTTCAAATCTCTGAGAATTTTAATTGAATTAAAATAACCTGGAAGTCAAAGACTGATATCAGTGAAAATGACCGGTTTGCTCCACTGACGTCCTTCAAAGAGAGTAATCTGCCATCCTCACCTACACCAGCCTGTATGTGACCCCAGTCTTCTGAAGGGCAACTATAAACATCAATAAGTGTTAGTGGCACCAAAATGTCCAGAATAATTAACATCATAACTCTTGTCCACACTTTCTGTGGGGATCAAGTTGGGCCAATCCCATTGGCACTAGTGCCCTTAATTCAGAATGGGCAATTTTGACCAGATCACTTGTAGTGTCTACTCCTGCTGTGTCTGCAGGTGAGTATTACATGAGAATAAGGACAGGACTGTACTGAGGCAAATAGCTGTCAACATGCATTGTCACAAGAAAAGATATTTGATTGAGGTACAGGCTGGTCAGTGAGAGGAAGTAGGAAGAAGATTGGAAGGAAATAAATAATAAGGTTGTTGTTAACAGTCAGGGTCTCTGCTGATAATTTGTCCTTCTGCTCCCAGCTTTAGCCAGCTTTCAAAGGTAAACCTACTTTTCCACGATTAACCTCCAGTCCTACAAGTTAATCCACATCTTTATAGATAAACCTCAATCTTAAACTCTGCATCCTACATTCAGTAACACAAGAAAGATAAATTCCATAAATAAGAGCAGATTTGCAACCAGCATGTGATCTGTGCCAGTAACACAGTCACAGCTATTAAGTATTACATTGAATGTGGGCAAATGCTGGGGTTGTACATCTTGCATGGTCTATCTGGTTTGCAGAGATTGCATGCAGTTCAAGAAGCAATACATAGCTAATGAATCCCAAAGTGCCGTAACATTAATGGAAACTCATCATTTAAAACTGCAGACTTTTCAGATCCATGCAGGCAATATGCAATCTCTAGTCTCTAAACCAAAACCCAGAAAGAACTCTTAATAGATCTGTGAATCACTTTGTGATGTTCAAAGGAAGTGAAAATGATGTTGTAAATATTTGTTCTTTGTTGTACAACAAATGGAGAATTTATTAGCTTTGTACAATAGATTTGGATCGATTGGTATTTCATTCTGTTTTGGACCATCACTGCACAGGTGCCTCATGCACAGACAGGTGAGCGGGTTGAATTTATTCCCTACACTTTTGCTTGCTATGGATATCCTTACTTTCACAGATTAAGTGGATCTCCTAAATCCCTGTGGATCAAACAACTGATGCTTGATTCTTTCTGCCTCTGATCTGTGAAGCTAAAGCACCTTAAAGCCAACAAACTGACCTGTCAAGGGAACGTACCTCACTTCAAAAACTAAAGGGTGTTTTCTAAGTGTAACTCTTCCCATTTCAGGACCCTCTTAATGACTCCAGTGAACACTGCTGATATACCTTGTTATTTACACTCAGAATGTGAAGTGTTGCTGGTCAGCTCACAGTTTTTCAATCCTGCTCTCCCTGAATGACTGGTGGTGAGCCTACTCCTTTGAATACTGTCAGAAGGGAAGTCCATGTCACCAACCCAGTGATGGTGGAGGAACAGCAATATATTATGGAAATAGTATGATGTGGGACTTGGAAGCAACATTGGAGGCAATGGGATTCCTATAACTACACAGAATATGCTGACAATACTCAGCAGGCCAAGCAGCATTTGTGGAGAGGAAAACAGAGTCAATGCTTCAGGTTGAGGACCCTTCATCAGAGCAGGAAAAATAATAAAGCAAGTTTTAAGTTGCAGAGGGAGGGAGGGAGGAGTGGAGAGAACAGAGGGAATGTCTGTGATAGGACGGAGACTAAGGTTGTTCAGGTAACAACTATTTTTGGTGTCACTAGTTAGAGAGAGAAGAGAAACAGTAGAACATGTTACTGAGTAATCCAGCATTTTCTATTTTTGTTTTGGTTTTATGAGGTCTGCATTTTTTTTGCTTTAGAAGCAGAGGTCACAGGAGCTGATGCAGTAACTTAATGAGTTGGAACAGGACACTGTATCAATTGTACTTATAAACTAATATTTACAATACATTGTTTACTTAAGGAATGCATTCAAGTTCAGTGAGATTCAATTTGTATGTATGAGGTACATGTAGATAAAATGAATTATGTAACATTCTACTCCTCTGTTATAAGCTCAATAGCTACATTTACTTCAAAACAGAGTACTGAGATGGGGGATTGTCCATCCCAGCACTGACCAGTGAAGAGAACATTGCTGGTGTATTCAGAGACTGTTTCTGAACTAAGGCTGGGGCTATCTCTTCCCCTTTCGAGAGTTGCTAAGAAGATTTACATAGCTTTAGAACTGGTTTAAAGAATCATTTAATGACAAACTCCTTCAAGATAAATTTGTCCCATTTATTTCAATCTGTCAGAAACACAGCAAAAGTAACATCTTTAAGGCCCTTTCTTAATGTAGCTTATCCTTTGTCAAGCAGACTTTACATTTTTCTTTGACAAGAGAATGCAAGGCAGAGGGACCAGTAAGGTTGGAAGGAACAGGAGAGAATGCCAGGTAAATGGTAAGGTGACGTAGAGCTTAGCAAAGCCCTGTGGACCCTGAGGTGGAAGTAAAAAATTCCAGGACACTTTTCAAAGAAGAACAAGGACATTCTCCCCAAAGACTTGGACATTTTTTACTTCTTAAACAATATCATTAATAAATTATATGGTTTTTTAATTTCTGTTGTTTGTGGGATGGTTGTGGAAGGATATTGGCTGCCGAATCTTCTACATTACCAGAGTGACCATACTTAAAAATAAATGTACTTCATTAATTTAGGAACATTCAGAAAAACATGATATAAATCCATCAACTTTTAACACTGCTTGGATATTGAAAATGGTAAAAAAGGAGAATACTTTGGCAGGAGAAAAACAGAAATCGCAGTAAACACTCAGCAGGTCAGGCACTGTCTGTGTGGAGGGCAACCGAGATAATGCTTCAGGTTATTGGACGGGAAGGTTGGGAATAAGGAATTATGAAATACAAATAGAAATTTCTGAAAAGACTTGGGTCATTTTATTTACAGATACCTCAAACAATCAAATTGAATCTCACTGGACTTGAACGCAGTCCTTAAACAAACAATGTACTGTAAATATTAATTTATAAGTACATTTGATACCTGTGGGGAAAGAAATGGAGTTAACATTTCAGGTCGATGACCTTTCATCTGGGGTTGTGGGGTGGAAGGGAATATGGGAGTAAAGGAATTATAAAGATATACATTGCTGAAAATATTCATCAGATTGGGTGGCAGCTGTGGAGAAAGAAACAGAGTTAAGTCAATGACCTTCCATAATCCACAGGGACAATTAGCCAGTCACTAACCACATCTAGTGGGATTGTACAATTGGAGCAGACACACAAGTTTGGGGTGTAAATGGAGTTGGGTCTGTCAGGTTTGTCCTTAGGTGGCAAATAATTACTTATTACTGTTTCAGCTTGTTCCTATCTCATCAATGGAGGTGAAGGAAGGTCATCAACTTAAACACTGAGTCAGTTTCTCTCTCCATTAGTACTGTCTGACTTTTCTGAGTATCCTGACCTGTGAACTATCTCCAGTATTTTCTGTCAGATTTCCAGTATCTGCAGCTTTTTGTTGATTTTTGAGGAATTTTGAGTTTAGCAGGAATGGGTTCGAGGTGAAGCTTCCACATGGTAGAAATGGGAAAGAAAAAAAAATCAGGTATGTTTGGAAGATCTTGGTATTTTGCTGCAAAAGACAAAAAAAAACTGGAGATCAACAACGTCAAAGGGATCACAGCCACCTGCCTTCTCTCCTTGTCAAGGTGTGGTTGCAAACGGGTTAATGTTTAACACAATAAATTTTGCATAAAATTCAGAACAAACCCTTGTTTCTTAGATGTGAAAATGACATAAAATTGATTAACATTTGATAGGATCTTCTTAAAGAGCAATCTAATTTTAACATAATTGCAGAGATGAAGTGTGATTGATGCCCTATATTATATATTCTGTTTATTCATGCTTTTTCAAAAAAATGTTCTAATATCTAACTTGCTGATCTATGTTGCATAATAGTATAAATAATGTTTAATTACTGCTCATTAAACTTTAAACAGTATGATAAATTTGACTTTTAATAAGCGCTAAAGTTCCCAGTGACATGTTTGCTGGATCACTATGCTCAGATGAACAAGGCCCCATTTCCTGTTTGATCTCATTTCTCATTTGCTTTCACTGGCCCATGAGTTCAATGTCCATCCACAGCTATCCATCCTTGCAGCTCCCTCCATCTGCTGATTACGATTTCTATGAAGGACTAAGTCCTGACACTTAGCCCTAAACTTGTCTTTTTTCACAACTTTCTCTTTCTTACCATACAATCCTGGCATGTATCAAGACGTCATACAGCATGGAAACAAACCTTTACACCCACCAAGTCCACACCAATGTCAAAGGATCCATTTACACTAATCCTACATGAATCCTATTTTTATTCTCTCCACAGTCCCTCAACCTTCCCTCAGATTCCACCTCTCATTTACACAGTAGAGGCAATTTACAGTGGCCAATTAACCTACCAGTCTGCATGTCTTTAAGATGTGGGAGGAAATAAGAGCACTTGGATGAAGCCCTTGCAATCATAGGGAGAATGTGTAAACTCCACTTAGACCACATTGGAGTTGTGGTCAAGCCCAGGTCACCGAAGCTACTAACTGCACCACTGCACCATCCATAGTCAGACACTAACTTTGATTGTTGTGTAAACAGACTCTGGGATCACAATGTGGTATTGAGTCCAGATGAAAGGTCTTGACCCAAAACCTTGACTGCCCATTTCCCTCCATAGGTGCTACCTGACCCATTGAGTTCCTCCAGCATCTTGCTTGTTTCTCTCTCATATTAACTTGTGTCTATTCAATATATTGCAGGCAGCAGGCCAGCTTCAGACTAACTGGGCTGTTCACTGACTGTACACTTAGGAGACAGACAATATACATGCATAGCTAACCCAGTTAAACCCAGGCAACACAGATGAAAGCCAACCTACCCCTCTTAAAGTGGAGAAACATTGTGTCTGTTAGGCATTCTAGAACTGAAGCTAAGCCTCAAAGCTGTAAATGACTGAGCAAGCTGAGGAACAGAAGGCTCCCATATTTCAGACACTGCTCTAGGGGCATTGTCATAAGGGGTGGAATCTGTGGTGGAAACTGTCCTGTAGCTTCAGGAAGCCACAAGACTCGGACATATGTTCAGAAGGCGTTGAGAACAGATTCTAATGAAGGATCTTCAACCTGAAATGTTAATTGTTTCTCTTTCCACAAATGGTCCTTAAACTGCTAAATGTTCCTGCCTTTTTTCTTTTAACTTCAGATGTCCAGTATCTGCAGTTTTTTGTTGGTATTTATCGACAACACATAACCCATGACAGAATTGAAGCCTTCGGTAAGGCAATACATTCTGTGACCTCACAGAACTGGTCAAGGTTACTGAATGCATCTTCACATATCGTACCTCACCAACTGCATTACTGGTCTCTGATACCTATTGAACATCCCTTACCTAGTAGTAGTCTCTATCAATAAGGACCAATACCCATTCATATGTTCCACGGCACCATCAGACAACAGGCAATGCTGACATCTGCATCTCACAGCCTGCACACACTGCCAGCTATTCAACCATCACTGTGTTTCACCACACTCACTGTACATTTCCCTTTCTCTTGAAGGGCAAGATTTCACCCAAGTGAAGACATATTTTTAATATTTTACGTGTTTTAAGCCAAAGGGGGAGAACACTTCTGTGTATCTGAACCCCATGATGAAGTGTTGAGCAGTGATGTGGATGATACCATGCTCTCACACAAACCATCCTCTTTCCATCCCCTCCCCCCACTTTCTGCCTACACTCTCCTCTGAGTGACAAACTGCAGTTAGAGTAAGCATCTTTTCCATTTTTCCACCTCCCCCTTACCCTTGTAAGGGCAAATCTTACCCCCTTCTGTCTTTCATTTTGGATACCTATGATCCAACATCAAGAGGCATTCATGATGATGAAACATCTTTACAATTTCACATGTGAAGCCACCAGCTCCAATACTGAGTTTCTTGAATGAGACAGACAGAATTCCCGTTGGAGGGAGGAGCAGAGCCCTGAGACTGACCCTGTAGCCAAACTATGTGTAGCAGAGGGGCAGGACCTGGACTCACTTGTAGCCAGGGTGGAATGCAAGAAAGTTACACATGAGTCACTGAACTTTGCTTTCCTCTGATTAGATCAATTCTTTTGAATGAGATCAATGGAGCAGCTTGCACAGAGGTGGGTACAAAGGCAGCTGATGCTATCACATGCATTGAGTGTTGGCAACCAAAGGAAAGTGTCGAACTTCTTAACACTGGTACATGACAATGTGAAAGCTGGGGAGTTGCTCCCTGTGCCAACCCCAATTTGGCACAACATTTTCAGCACAGCAACAAGTCACTTGGCTTGAATAGTTTATGCACACAACCCTCCTCACACCGTCCCACTGTTAGTGCAGCTTAACGTTCTTATCTCATTGGAATTTAGCATCCCCTTAAATTGTCCATAAAATTAATCTCAATAACACCTTATAATAGGAATTCTATCCGCTATTGAGGTTGTTTCCCCTAAAATCCTTATTGTATTTCATGACGGCTACCGTACATTTAAGTCCATTAGTTTTTGATTCTCCAGATGTTATCTAATCATTGTTGAAGTAGTGTAGGAGGAAGGAAACAAGAGACATCATGCTGGGAATGGGGTAGAAAAGTAAATGGCCAACTTCACCAACCACTCCCCTACTCAAGACACTTTTCATTACAACAGTGGGCGATGCAACACCTGCCCTTTATCTCCTTCCTTTCCACCATCCAGGACTTACAAAGTGATCTCCTTTACTTTGGAGAAATCAAACACAGATTGGGTGGCTGCTTTGCAATGCAACTCCATTCAGTGCACGAGGGTAACCCTGAGCATCTGGTAGCCTGTCCCATTCTCACTCTGACCTCTCTGTCTTCATCTCCTACACTGCTCCAGTGATGCCCAACATAGGTGTATTACAACCATCGGGACTTAATGTTGAGATTAACAGTTCCAGGCAAACCCACTTTATTTTCACAGATGTGGCTGTATCTTTGTTTCACGGTATCATTTTATTCCAAATATTGGTTTAATTGCTACCTTGATAATTTTTATCTGCACCTTTCACAATGATTTCCTCTGTTCTCTCCACCCTTCCCCTCTCTGAGACTTAAAATAAGTTTGTCTTATCACTTTCCCAGTTCTGATGAAGGGACCCTAACATGAAACATTGACTGTTTCTGTCCCTTTTGATGCTAACTGACCTGTTAAGTATTTCCAGCATTCTCTGGTTTTGTTTGGAGTTGCTTGGGAGATTGCATTGCTTATGTAAACCACAAGGCTTCCCTTGAATCAGTGGAGATTCTCAATAATAATACACTAGCTGGAATTCAGTCGCCTTAGTCTGAATGCACCAAAGGTCTCTCTGAGTCAGATTGATGGAGAGAGAGGGAGAGTGGAATTATTTGCTGAGGTGGAGAAACCAGCCACTTATTTCCAGATATTAGGATACTTTCCTTTGTAAGTTCTTTCAGTGCTACCGAGGCTAAAAATGATGCAAATACTCACCAGACAGATAGTATCTGTGGGGAGAGAAACAGGTTTTGGTATATCCATTATATCTGTTTAATTTATTTCTATTTGGTGACAAAAATGAAGTATTTTTGCCTAACATTTAACATGGTAATAAGCTCTTTAAGATTCTGTAAGGGTGAAGATAATAAGTTAAAAAAACAGCTTGGCCCAGAGAAATTGTATTTGCAGATTTTAGCTAGCTCATTTTCATCAAATGGAGGAATTCAAAATAAATACAAACATCTTGTGTGCTTTATTTTAACGTATTGGATTAGCAACATTCTTTGCATTCAACAATTATTTAAACTTGCTTTGTCCCAATTATACTGCTGAAGGTATTTATCAATGCATCTTACTAAATTAAAGAGCCGATCTGAAACCTTTGAAGATAGTGACTCTCAATCAATAGCTTTCATTGATAGTGCAAAACAGAAGGAAACACTTCATAAAAATTTTAATTATATCAAGGTTTAATGTAGTAATCACAAAATATTATTTTACTACTATTTAAAGATTTGGCTAAGCTTAACAGTAACTGGAAAAGTACATCTTGTGCTAATGCTTCTATTTATTTCATTTAATCCTATTTAACAAATTTGCTTGGCAATTACAGTGAATGAGAAGGTAATTCTTGACAAATTGAGTGATAGCAAAGCAGCAGCCCATTTTATATGAAGCCAATGGAATAAAAATCAGAAGAGATATGAATCTGACTATGTCTCGCCTGTTATCTATGAGCTTCCACAGTCAAGTTCTGAGTTTATGGTAATGTTCATGATAAAACTGCAGATGATGGAAACCTGAAATAAAGGCAGAAAATGCTGAAAACACACATCGGGTCAGACAGCGTCTGTGAAAAGAGAAACAGAGTTAGCATTTTAGGTCCAAGACTCTTCATCAATGTTAACAGTTTCTCTTTCTATTGATGCTATCTGACTGGCTGCATTTTACTAGCATTCTGTTTTTGTTTACTGTATTTTTATATTGCATTCTTCTGAGGCTTGAACAAAGCCCCAGGGATGGGCTGTAAACAGTCCATTCTCTGGACCCACTGGGACTCATGGAGCTGGTGGGAAAATGTTTACTGAATCCATGGGAGTTTTATGTGGGGTGGGATGAGGTTTGCCGTCCTATTTAAATCAGTTCCGATTTGATTAATATAGCTTTAGGACCAATCTGTACCCCAGCTACAAAAATCACTGACTATTCTGGTCAAATCTAACTGTTCATGACCCCTGGTGTAAACTCAGATGGGCATAGGGCTGGCACCACTGGCATGAGAGGGAAATTGCGTGTAAGTCAAATTTCAAGGCCTGGGGAGAATTAGACCACAAGATGAGGGGAAAGATCTGAGGAAGCATTAACAGATACCTTAAACCATTGGTAACCTTTGCTGAGGGACTGGGAATTAAGGAGACTTTGAAGGAAGAGAGGCGGCTGGGATTTCAGCACACAAAGTAGCCCTTTATCACTTCGTCAGAACTTCTCCCATTGCTTTACATACCGGAATTCAGTGACTGCAGTCTCGGCAAATACAACTGCCATTATGGGGAATATTTTTCTTAAACAATTCATAGTGCAAAGTTTCAGTTTCAGTTTCAGTTTAACAATTGAACGTAGAACATTACAGCACAGTACAGGCCCTTCAGTCCATGATGTTGTGCCAACATTTTATCCTGCTCTAAGATCTATCTAACCCTTCCCTCCCACATAGAAAAATGGATGGCTATCATTCATGTGGCTATGCAGGAGTCCCTCAAATGTCCCGAATGGATCTGCTGCCAGCACCTCTGCCGGCAGTGTATTCCATGCACTCACCACTCTGTGAAAAAAAATTTACCTCTGACATCCCCCTCATAACTTCCTCAAATCACCTTAATTGGATGAGACTTTGGTCCAATGTCTTGTTGAGAGGTAGCAACTCTCATAGTGCAACACTTGAGCAATTCTAGAGACTATTCCAGCTATTTCCGTTGTATAATGCTTTCCTTATGAAGTCAGAAAGGAGTCAAAATGTGCACAAACTTGCAAACCACAGGCTTGAACATAACTTGTGGGTGAAGAGTGGTGTTTTTCATTCAGGAAGGTGTATTGCTTGACTGGATCCAAATTCATCCATCACACTGTGGAGGTAAATGACGTGTGATGGTTGTTGCTTGAGTTAAGACCGTATTTCACAAATTGCTGGTAAGATTTACAAGCAGCAGAGTTGAAAGAACCATGCCAGGACTGCCAGCATGGAGAATAGATCTGAATGCTGAAATGCTGAGGAGATGTTCGACTCCTCTGATCTAGAGTTGCACTGCAACCAATTGAGACATAATAGCATACTCTGCACAATGTACAAGGGCATTCTTAGGTTCTTGGTGGGGCTCCAATACTCAGTAGACTTTACTGATCAAACTCTCTCAACAGTTTATTTGATAAACAGTGTAGAATAGAATTGCCAGTTCAATCAGAAATCCATACCTGTACTGAATTAGCTTAGATGCATTGAAATGGTTTAAGGATTGTTTTCTGTGTGCTTGGGTTAGGAAGTGAGAACAAATCAGCCAGAGGAGACACTCTGACAATTTTCTGATGTGAAGTTATTTGAGGAAAGGATAGCATTGTTGTCCGGATCTGCGGAGCTTTCCTCTTGAAGTCTTACCAATGTGCCTTACAGCCAATGAAGTATTGAGTGGACCACCCGTGGTGAAGTGTTGCAAAACAGAGAGAGTGCATGATTTTGTGAGAGAGTCAGGAGAACTTGGAACTGTCTAAGAGAGAAAATAGTAATGGTGATACAATGAAAGGGGTGACCAGAAAGTCGCAGCAAGAGGATATGCTGGTTAATGCTTCTCATGGTTCATTCAACTCTTCTGATTGTATATCTTACAAGCAGTATGTGAAACGATCTAAACTCAAGCAACATAAGAAATTCTTCAGACCCCTCTTCCCCTCCCCATTTCTTCCCCCCTCTTTGTCTTCCCTCATTCCTGTGGCCCCCTCACCCCTTCTCTTTCTGCTCCTCTCCCCCTTCACTTTCCCCTCCCCCACCCTCATGA
>JARFYF010000059.1:22834890-22852011 GCA_030265395.1 Rhina ancylostomus | reverse complement strand
CTGTACGAAACATTGGGACTGTGGGGTTGATAAAAGCAGAAAAAGATTCAGGTAAAGATGGGAATCAGGGTACTTATTGGAAGAGGATGTTAAGTCTGGATTGTATTCCTTTGTTTTGCATAACCCTCAGCACATACGTGACTATGGAAACGCTTGCTGCGGGAACCAGTTTGCATTAATGTTTTATCCTTTCCACAAACTGTTGGAGATTGAGTGAGCCACCCTGCGCTTGAGACAGAATTCCCAGGCATTCAGCGATGTAAAGGGTAAGAGAATTTCAAACTGAGAGGCTCATTTCTGCCCAGCGAGTGTGATGTTGAATGAATGTGAGACGTAAGACCAGGTTCCAGACATGACTGCTGTACTTCGCCTCTCTGTGACTATGATTTTATTTAAGGATTAGCCAGCAGCTCTGCCTTCACTATGCTGCTCAGTTCAGCTCTGTGCAGCTGGCCAGTGTGTTTGGATGTCTCTTGCAGAAATCATTGATAACAGTTTGTTTCTTTCCCTCCCTAGTTCAGGTATGTGAAGAGGATGAAAGTGTTTTATCACAGAAGTAGGTATGTGCTGTGCTGATTTGCTCTCCACAGTTTGCCCTTCCTTTCCCTCTCTGGCAGATCCGGACTCAGGGCTTCAGCATGCATCAGTCTAGGCTGACTCCCTGGTGACCTCCTTTGTAGGAGGAGATAATTAAATCCCAGCTCTCATAGTTTGTGGGCACAAGGCTTGCTCTGTGTAAAGCATGAGGGGTACCAGCTGGGAAGACCCTTGCTGGGGCTTGGGGGCTGATTGCGATGTCTCTTTGGGAAGAGTTGTGCGCTGGGGGGAGGTGTGGAATCCAGATGAGGACTGTGTCTGTGGGGCAGGTGTGTGTGTGGGGATTGGGAAATGTGGGGTTCTTGGGATGATTGGGTTGAGGGAGGGGTTGTGGTGCCTAGAGGAAGTGTGAGTTATTGGAGGTGGGAGGTCACACCGTATTGGGTGGGGTAGAGTTGGTGGAGGGGCCCGGGATATGTGGGGGGTGTTGGTGGGAATGTGATTAGAGTGTGTAAATGGAAAGTTTGGGGTTGCAAAGTGACTTGTGGTGGGGTTGGTGTTGTGTTTTGTGTGGGAATTGCATTGGGGTCTGAGTGGAATTTGAGATTATGCTATGTGTGAAAGTAGGGGTGGGGTTTGATGTGCTGTGTGTGTGGAAGGGAGTGGTGCATGTGGGAGTGGGGTTTCACGTTGTGCTGTGTGTGGGGATGGGAGTAATGTGTGTGAGGGTGGGGTTTGTCATTGTGCTGTGACTGGGGATGGGAGTGGTGTGTGTGGGAATGGGGTTTGATGTTGTGCTGTGTGTGGGGATGGGAGGGGTGTTTCGTGTATGGGAGTGGCATTGGGTGATGGAGTAAGGTTGGTATGGTGTTGGGGTGTTGGAGTAGAGTAGGTTTTGTGTTATGTCTGGGCAAGGTGTTGGAGTGGGGTTTGCTGTTGTTCTGTGTGTGGGGTTTGATGTGTTGTATGTGGGAGTGGTATTGGGGTGTCAGAGTGGGATTAGTGTGCATGGGAGTGGGGTTGGGGTGTCAGTGCAGTATGATGCTGAGGTCTCAGAGTGGTGGTATGTGTGGTAGTGGTGTTGGGGTGTCAGAGTGGGGTCCGTGTGTGTGGCATTAGGGTTTGATGTTGTGCTGTGTGTGGCGTTGGGCTGTCGGTGTGGGGTTGGTGTTGTGTGGTGTGTGAGATTGGTGTGGTGTGTGGAAGTGGTATTGGGGTGTTGGAGTGGTGTTGTATTGTGTGTGTGTGCCCCTTACATCTGTCATTCAAAATCTGTCACTTCAGTGCTTCATTCTTCTACCGCACAGGTGGTGGTGATGTATCGCATGCGTGGCATGAAGTGGCTGGAGGCCCCACTAACTCTCCTCTCACTGGAACGGATTCAATCCTAGGATGCCTCTTCTCACCAGTGCACTTGCACTCAATCTGCTTCAGGTCCCATGCAATGGGAGCTCCACGATCGACCATGAGTGAGAACACGGATGAGCAGAGCTTATACAGCAATGCGTTGGCTTGGCTGATCTGTTCGGGGGTGTCTCTGCTGGCCAACACCTGGGGGATCCTGAGTGTCAGCGCCAAGCAGAAGAAATGGAAGCCGCTGGAGTTCCTCATCTGCACGCTGGCCGGGACACACATTCTTAACGTTGCCATCCCCATCACCATGTACTCAGTCATCCAGCTCAGGAGGCAACATTCAGACTACGAATGGAATGAAGGGCTGTGCAAAGTGTTCGTCTCCACTTTCTACACACTGACCCTGGTGACTTGTTTCTCTGTGACCTCTCTGTCCTATCACCGCATGTGGATGGTGCGCTGGCCTGTCAATTACAGGTAGGGGACGGGCCATTGTTTGGACGGAACTCAAGAGTTCAATACTCCAAGACTGTGGCAAAGGGTTTCAATGAATTCTGTATCCTTAAACGTCATGGGAACCCCCTTCTGGGGAGGACTCCACCCCATTCCCCAGCTGGAGTTAGCAATTGGTTGCAAGTTCAGCCCTTGAATTTGGAGTAAGGGAAGTATTAAAATGCATGCTTTGACTCAGTGATCTGATAAAGGCCTAGGCTCAGGCCCACCTGTGAGCAGGTGATCTCACTGTGGAAGGTGCATCTACCTGGTACACACAGGGACTTCCCTCTAATCCCGCCGGGCATCTGAAACCCATGAAGGCTACTTCTCATTGTGGTTTCTGTATTAGCCATCTTTATATTCCAAATTAAAGACTGCAGACTATTACCTGTATAAGCTCCATAGGTTGAACGACCCACTTGAATTCCCAATGAGACAGTGCCTACACACACATGAAGGCTTTATAGAGATGTATTTCCCCATTCATAATAAAGGCCAGCACAGTAGAAGACCTAAGGGCTTGGGACTGGGTCACATACTTCTATAATTTCAGATGGTAGCAAGGATTAATTCATAAACACGAAGCTCCCTTGTGGGAGGAAAGTTTAGAGGGAATGTACCCTGTATGTCAGCGCAACATCATGGGTCGAAGGGCCTGTACTGTGCTGTAATGTTCTATGTTCCATGTACCTGGGCCGGCAGTTCCTCAAGTTTGTGTCATTTCCTAAGATACATTCCTTACAAGTAGAATATACAGAATACCATGGCCTGGGCATGTTTACTGCTTCCTTATATTTCCCAGCATGGAAGCAAAACAGTGGGAATTGCTATTAAGTTTCTCAAACTTTAGTCCACAAACATTAACCCTAACCTATCCTAAATGTAGAAAACAAGTTCTGGATCAAAATTTCTATCTACTTGTTTTATTGAGCAAGAACAAGGAGTTACTTTACCCAGATAACTGTGAATAATTAACTCCCCTTGTGAGTATTTTTAGATATCTAGGTCGGAGTCCTATATGAGAATGTAGAACAATTGTCTGGTGTGAGACCAAGAGACTGTCATCCATTGGATAACATTCTAAGCTGGCAGTCTGTGCTACAGGTAGGTGTTAAAGCTGAAGTGAGAGGCAGGTAGGGCATGTGTTGCAGAAAGAATGAGATCTAAAGGTAAACAAGATCCTTGTCCAATGCTCCCCATCTACTATAAGTTTGTTCATTCTGTTTGCCAAAATACTCTCAAAGATGGTATTTAATTTCACCATGGGGAGTAACCTGCATTTTAGTACTTGCTTTGTGCTTCAGATAAATATAGCTATTTTGTGGATGTAACCCATTTCCATAGCGACAGGCAGTTGTTTTGTGAATAAGATTATCTATTATGTGCATGGCCAAATTCTGTTCCGATGGCAGATTGCTGACCTAAAACTGACCATTACGTTCTCTTGTCCAGATGAAGTCTCCCTCAAATATCACTGTTAGTAGCATTCTGCAGTGTTTCATGAGGGTATTTATGCTGATACAGTGGATCAGCATTGAAAAGGAGTTAAAGTTGCCCGAGGCCAATTCTTTATCATCATCCAAAGATGGGGAGTGCCTCATTCCCTTCTACTGGCCAGAAGCAGAGACTGTTCCAATCCCTATGGATCACTCGGATGGCTGATTTATTGGTCTGATAGCGTCCCAGCACAGGGAACCTCCCAGATTTGCCCTGAAGTCTCCAGTAGATTATGAAAATGATGGAGGCAACTTCTGGGTCACATGTAAGCCTTTCCTTCCCTGCCATTCCCCCTATCACCAGTCCCATACAAGTGCATCAGATGTTGTGGCTGTGCCAACACCTAGTTGGAGTTTGTGGTCTCCAGAAGCCTCATGGATAAACAAAACATCAAAGTTCTCAGATGCAGGTATTGCTCACATTGATGCTTCCAAAGATGTGATTGGACATTGATGCTGTCAATGGGCAGGAAAGAGATAAGAGATGCAAAACAACTGTCTGTTTGCTTTTGGCACTGACTAACATCATGATGGTTTAAATCCCACTGTGATAACCTGAGAATTTTAATTCAGTTTTAAAATCTGCTACCAGTAAAGCCCAAGCGATGTCACTTTAGGGAGAGAAACCTGCCATCCTTTACATTGTGCATGGACATGGTTGACTCCTCACTAGGCTGGGAGCTGGCCAGCAAGCCAGTCAGTTGTATCAGGTTGCTGCACTAATGGAAACTGCAGCAGTTCAGGAGAAGGCCCATCACTCCCTTCACAGGAACAGCTGAGCAATGGAAAAACAAATACCAGAGAGGTCGCCAATTAAAGAAAAGAATGAGTATCTAGCAGAAAATCCAATGTCTTATTGCTGACCTCTTTGGGTTTCCCATTTATATCCCATGGTACATCCCTGCTTTTTCAGCCAGGTGTCCAGAATACAAGAACACACTAGTATGCAGCAGAGTTCTTATATCAGTCATCAATGCAGGTGGCAATTTGAGTTGATGTGTAAACATCATGGTTACAAGTAAAACAAAAAACACTGTGATGCTGGAGGAACTCAGCAGGCCAGGCAGCATCCATGAAGAAAAGCAGGCAGCCAACATTTTAGCTCAGGGCCCTTCTTCAGGACTGAAGGTAGGAAAAGGAGAAGCCCAATATATAGGAGGGAAAAGCAGAGCGGTGATAGGTGGACAAAAGAGGTGGGGTGGGCACAGGGTGCTGATAGGTAGATGCAGGTAAAAGATAGTGATAGGCAGGTACGGGGGAGGAGAGGAAAGCAGATCTGGTGTGGGGGGAATGGGTCAAAGGTAAGGAGGAAAGTAGGTGGGTAGAAGAAAGAGAGCTCTGTTTCTTCTACCGCCCTTTTTTCCTCCTTACCTTTGACCCATATCCTGGTGGATCTGCTCTCCCCTCCTCCCCCACACCTGCCTATCACTACCTACCTATCACTGCTCTGCTTTTCCCTCCTATATATTGGGCCTACCCTTTTCCTACCTTCAGACCTGAAGAAGGGTCCTGACCCGAAACGTTGACCACCTGCTTTTCTCCGCAGATGCTGCCTGGCCTGCTGAGTTCCTCCAGCATCATCGTGTTTTTCATTTCGATTCCTTTGTTCTCATGGTTACGAGTAATCTCCATTTTGTACTTCCCTCTCCTTCAGCTATTTTAAGCTCTGACTTTCTGATGCAGTCTTAGGGTCACTAATCCTTCAGGATTGTGCTGGACTGTCCAAAGAAAGAAGATTAACATTCTGGGCACCACTGTGAGCTAACCAGGAGAAAAATCATTCAGGGTATTGTCAAAAATGAAGTGTGTTTTTCATTCTTTCAACACTATTAATTGTGGAGATGGAGGATGGAGGCTGATAATGCCAGGTCACTGGTGGGAAGATGGAGGTTATGTGATTTCTAGGAACGTTTCCAGTTTGGAGTTGGCAAATCTGCATGTATTTTTCAATCACAACTTCTTGCTGTTTTTTGACTAATTTACTCTCCTCAAGGCAACAATCCCTTGCCTATGCACCACTTCAGCCCTGCTCCTCACCCAGTCCATGACCTTACCTCATGAATTAGCCTACACGCTGTGTTTTAGTAGACTATTCAATTATAGGCAGCAGTACGGCCTAAGGCAGTCCGCATGCATACACTTTGTGTAGGTGTGCATGTCTGTGTGAGAGTGGATATCTGCCCTGACTAGAATCACCAAACTCTTGGCTGAAAATTAACCCCACGTGTTCTTTGTTCTGAGTGAACATGTCCCCTGTCACTCATGGAAGTTCCCGGCCTTCCTGCAGAGTAAGACCTAAATTTGCAGAAAACACTCAGTAGGCCAAGTAGCAGCTATGGAGAGAGAAAGAGGGCTGATGTTTCAGGTCAGTGACACCTAATTAGAGCATTGATGAAAGATTATCAGTTTGAAATGTTAATCTGTTCCTCTCTCCAAGGACTGACCTGCTGAGTATTTCCTACAAGTTTTGTTTTTATTTCAGATTTCCAACATGCACAGTAATTTGCTTTTGTATCTGCTTGTAGATCATGAGGTTAATGGAAGTATGACTTAAGATAACCACGCATCATATTTTACCAATCCCCTTCACTTGGCCCAATAAAAGTACAGTGGTAGTGGGACCTTATCACTAGATGTCAGCAGCTCCATTTGTCACTTCAGATTTCTTCACTGTTGTTATATCGCCATTATAATTCTTTCACATTACCATCCTCCAAACCCTGCCACAAGTTTACTATCAGCCATGACCAGCCATTTCCTTTCTCAATTCACCATTCCTTCTCATAGAACTCCCTTTACCCGTATTCATGCCCATGACTTTGACCTTGACGTGTCTCCATGTTAGACAGGGCCATCTTTTATCGCTTGCTTGAATCCCTTGAACTGTTCCTTTGCATTCATCCCTGGAAAGATTTCTTCCTTCAGATGTTCCTCAGGTGTGCAGAATGCATATTCTGAGCTGTCAGAGAATTCCAGCTTATGTTAGACGTCGAAAGTTTAATATAGCTGAAAGCCTGAGAATACAGAAAACAGGAGTGAAAGTAAAATAGCAAATAAAAAAGAGGTCATGGCAAAATACTTGCAAGTAGAATCAAAGAAACTTCAAAAATTCTTTGAGTACATATAGAGCAAGTAGATAACAAAGGAAAGTAGGGCCACAAATGTATGTGCAGAGGCAGGCGATGTGGATGGAATCCTTAATGAATGTTTTTGCAGTTGTCTTCCCAATATTGTGGTTGAGGAAAAGTGTCAAATATGAAATAAGCATATGGAAATGGATAAATCACCAGGTTCAGATGACATGTGTCCCAGACAGATTCAAGAGTGGAAGTTGTTCAGTCCTTCCTGGCTATGGGAGTGAAGCCAGAGGACTGGAGGACTGCTCACATTGTACCACTGTTTAAAAAGAGAGCAAGTTAAACCAACTAATGACAGGCTAATTAGTTTAACCCCAATATAATAAAAATTACCAGAAATAATCTTGAGAGACAGTAGAAAGCTTCTTTTAGAAACAGACAGATTAATGAAAGATGTTAAGGTTGGATTTGTTAAGGGAAGGTCTTGTCTGTCAAACTTGATTGAACTTTTTGAGAATGTACCAAGGACGGTTTGATTAGTACGTGGATTTTAACGAGGGTTTTGACAGGGTTCCTCATGACAGCTGGTCAAAAATTTAAAAGCCCATGAGATCCAAGTAAGGGTGACAAATTGGATTCAAAATTGCCTTGGTAGCACGAAGGAAAGGCCAACTTGTTGCATACTTTTGCAACTGGAAGGATGTTGCCTGTGGGATTCCACTGGGCTCAAGTACTTGGTCCATTGCTTTTTGTATTCATGACTTGGGATGTGTGATAAAGAAGTTTACAGAATATGTACAAATTGGCCTAATGATTGACAACAAGGAGGAATGCTTTAGGCTGCAAGGTCTAACCATTTGGGCAAAAATGTGGCAAATGAAATTTCACCCAGAGGATGGTGATGTGAAGGCATTTGAGGAGGTGCAGAAAGGCAAAGGATTACAAAAAATTATTAAAACTAGGGGCATAGATTAGGGGAGGGGGAAAGATTTATAAAGGACTTGAGGGGCAACTTTTTCATGCAGAGCATGGTGAGTATATGGAACAAGCTGCCAGAGGGGGTGGTTGAGCCTGGTACAATAGTATCATTTAAGAAGCACTTGGATAGGTACATGCAGGGGCTTAGAGGGATGTGGGCTAAATGCAGGAAAGTGGGTCTAGATGGGTGGGCACCATGGTCGGCATGGACTCATTGAGCCGAAGGGCCTGGATCCATGCAGTATTGCTCTAGTGCTTTACATATTACATAATAAATAGTAGGGTAAACAGACAGGTTGATCAGGTGGTTAAAAAGACATTCCAGATGCTTCCTTTCATTAGCAAGGCATAGAATATAAGAGCAGGATGGTTACGCAAGAACCAGGTCCATGCCTAGATAGACACAGTCTGAGTAAGGCATATATTCCTGTTACCACATTGCAGGAAAGATGCAATTACACTGGAGAGGGTGCAGAGGCAATGGACTTGGAATATGTTAGACATGAGAAAATATTGGACAGGCCAGTGTTGATTTTTGTAGAGCAGAGGAATGTCCTAACGAAGTATATAATCATGAGAGACCGAAATAAGAGTAAAAAGGAAGGAATGTATGTTTCCTAGCAGAGGAGTCAAAAACCAGGGTGCATAGATTTAAAGTAATTGGTCGAAAGGTTAGACGGGAAGTGAGGACAAGTTTTTCACCCTGATGATCGTAGAGGTCTGGAACTTGCTGTTCACAAGGGCAGTGAAGATAGGAATCCTTATCACATTGAAGCAACACTTAGTTGCATACTTTTTCTTGGGCTGCTCCTGGGGATTGAGGGTGACTTATTTCCCCTCTTGTTCTGTGGAGATGTACGTGAAGAGCCGTGCTGCCCCAAGGTTGTGAACCCAGTGCTAGAAAGGGTTCAAGCATGCTATTGACTGGCACGGACACATGAGGCTGAATGGTCTTCAATGCTGCTGTAAGTTTTTTGATTTCTTTGAAATTCCAAATGGAACATTTGAGCTCCCATCTGCCGGACTTTGGTTGTGAAATTAGTTGCGCAGCCACTGATCTCAATAACACACTCATTTCTGCTTTTGATGTCCCTGAGCCATTAAAATAATTACTTATGTTCTGGTCATTCTGACAATAGAACCCATTACCTTGCATCCTCCAAGCCTTGGAATATGTTATTAAACAAAGCAATTGACCCCAATTGGAATAATTAAATATTACTCACAGAAATAATGAATGAAAGGTACATTTTAAGTCATAGTTTACTTGCAATTACAATCAGAACAGGTCTGTAATGATATTTGTAACCTCTGTTTCAGGTTGAGTAACACGAAGAAGCAAGCTGTGCACACAGTGATGGGGATCTGGATGGTATCGTTCATTCTATCTACCTTGCCTGCTGTGGGATGGCATGACACCACGGAACGCTTCTACGCCAAGGACTGCCGCTTCATCGTCACGGAGATAGGCCTCGGTTTTGGGGTTTGCTTCCTATTACTGATCAGCGGGAGTGTGGTGATGGGTGTGGTATGCATTGGCATTGCCCTCTTTCAGACGTTCACCATTCAAGCTGGGAACAATGTCAACAAAAACAAATTCAACGTACCCACAATTGTAGTGGAAGATGCACAGGGTAACCGGAGATCGTCCATTGATGGCTCTGAACCATTAAAAACCTCTCTACAGATAACCTATCTAATCAGTGGAATTGTCTTTATCTATGACTTTTTGACTGGATTCCCCATTTTGGTAAGTCACTGTCTTCTACTCTGTTAACTCGACAATGAGATTAATGTGCTAGAAGTGAATTTTGTTCTGTTTAGTAAAATTGTGTGCAGGATTAAAATATCTTCCAGGTTTCCCAACAAACAGCTGATGGACAAAATATTTCTGGGTTGTTACCCAAGAAATCTTTACAAGTTAAAATAATTTAACAGAGGAGTAAAGGAAGTTGGAAGAACTCTGCCCTGTCCGAAGTGGAAAATGTTCAGATGTAACAAATAATTGTGGGTTAGGTCTTGTAATCTCCAAAACTCCTATCATCTCTGTGTTTCTGATTTAAATACATTTTCAGAAATGATAGATGTACACAAATGTAAAGCTTAATTAGCTAAAAGAAAACTCAAATAATTTGTAGTGACAGCTGTTTTGTCCACTAAGGCAAGGGATGTTTATGAAAATGGGTAAGTGAATCTGGCCATCACCCATAACATTCCTGACAACTTCTTGAAGTGTCACCAGTTAACCTTAATTCACAGGTGGTATTGCAATGGAAGAGAAGAACTTTACAACGGAATTATACGCATTGTTCTTTGCTTCAAGTCGACAGGACTTCCTTATTCAATAAGTGATGAAGAGGCAAGAATCCTGTTGCTAAATCTAGTAGAAAACATACATATTATTCTATCATTCCCAAGAATGACACTTTAAATATATGCCCAATTTTCAGAGCTTCTATAATAGCTTTTCCCTTCCCCATTATGGGTTACAAGCCACATGAATCCACAAAGTAAACCACTTCAATTTCCACAAAAGCATATTTATTTCTCCTTAACTGCATGTCTGAAGATGTTCTTCATCAGTGGACAACATTCAGAACAAGCATAGACTTATTCCAGGGAGAATATTGTTGGAAATACTCGGGGGACTATTTAACACCATATGGGAGTTTAGTCTAAGAACGGAGTACCTTATGTGTATTGATGGTTAAATATTGTTGACTATGCAGATTGACATTTAGGTGGGTATATGCATGAGACAAGTCTAATTTTCAGAATATTTTTGCACCAGCCAGCTCAGTGTAAATGCGATGTTTAGAGTGAATACTGTTCCTTGTTGATTGCTTCATTGACTAGGACCTCATAGATCAATGGAGTCTAACTTTTTTATCTGCTTTTAAAATCACCACAATGGGTGTTGCCCAAACACCATATCCATCTTCACCAATACTTCAGGGTTCTCTAATTTACCCAATTTCCATACCATCTGGGCTTTCAATGCATAATGAATTGGTTGTGGTTTGTAGTAAGTGGGTTTCACACTGATGTAATGTACATGTGAACCCTGTGGCCTTTATTACCATCACAGAAATCAGTAGGGTTTCCAAATGCCATGTTGTCATCTCCAGACTAAATACATATCCCCAGTTCAGCTTCAGTTGCTGTAGACAGTTCTATCCCATCAAGATTGGTCTATTATAATATTTCACCATAACAACATGCTCTAGCATACATTGGCCACGAATCAAAGCATTGCCATGAAATTCCATGTGTCCTGGTTCCCAGCAGCACGGTCTGCAGCATTGTCAGTCTTCATCACTTAAAATCTTGATTTGCCATATTTCCATTTTTCCACTTGCAACATGCACACTACATACAAACACCTGTTGTTTCATCATTTCTATCATTGAATTTAATGTGATTTGTCTGACTTTGCCTTCATCTTGGACTGAAAGCTGCAAGCTGCTGCAGTAGGCTGCTTACATTGCCAGGGTATGGTAGGGTGGTGATTTAAATAACTGGACAAGTGTACAGAAGCCTGGCCTATTGATCCAGAGACATGGGATCAAATCCCACCAGCCTCTGTAGTATTTTAAATTCGGGTAATTGAAACTTTAACTCTAGTATTAATAACAGAGCTACCAGATCAATGAAAAACTCATTGAACCCATTGGGTTCCCTTAGGAAATGAAACCTATCACTCAGTCTGGCCCTGACCTGGTCTAACTTATATGGAACCCTGGACCCACCAGTGTGGTTTGCTTTTAACTTTCTCCCCGGTTTAGAAGCGATAAAGGATGAACAATAAATTGTTAGCAATGCCACATCCTGTAAAGGAATATATTAAAAAGCAGCTGTTTTGAATTTGCATTGCCCTTCTGTGTGATCTTTTCAAGTTCTTTTCCTGGGATCAGGGTGTTACTGGCAAAGCCAGCAGTTAATGCTCTTCCTTAATTGCACTTGAGAAAGTTAAAGGAGACTCACCTTCCTGAACTGTTGCAGTTCTGGCGAAAATACTCTCACAATGCTGTTGGAGAGGAGGTTGCAGGATTTGGATCTGGTGATGATGAAGGACTGCCTGTCTATCTCCAAGACATAAAGATGTGCCACTTGAACACAGATGCTGGTGTTTTCATGCACCTAAAGATCTTGTTATCTTAATGACAGAGGCTGGGGGGTTTGGGAGATGGCGTCATAGTAACCTAGATGAGTAACTGCAGTTCATTTTGTAGATGGTACATTATGTAGTCACTGTACAGCGGCAGTAGTAGCAGGAATGAATGCTTGGGTTGCTGAATAGAGCATCATCAAGAGGATTGCTTTGCCCTGGATGGTGTCAAGTGACTTCGGTGTTGTTGCAGCTACAGTCATTCGGACAAGTGGAAAGTATTTGATCACGCTCCTGACTTGTGCCTTGTAGAAGGTGGAAAGGATTTTGAATTTCATGGATTACATAGAACAGGTCAAGAACAAGCCCTTCGGCCCACTATGTCTGCACCGACTGTGACACCAGTCTAAACTAATCCCATCTGCCTGCATGTGGTCCATATCCCTCTATTCCCAGCCTGTTCATGCACTTGTCTAAAAGCCTCTTAAATGTCACTGAAGTATCTGCTTCTAACACTTCCCTTGGCTGTGCATTCCAGGTACCGACCACTCTCTGTGTAAAACAAAAAACATGCCTTGCACATTTCCTTTAAACTTGCCCCCCCTCACCTTAAATCAATGCCCTCGAGTATCTGGTAGTTCCACTCCTGAGAAAAAAACTCTGACCATCTACCCTATCTGTGCCTCTCATAATTTTATATACTTCCATCAGGTTGGCGCTCAGCTTTCGATGGTCCAGAGAAAACAATCCATGCTTGTCCATCCTCTCCTTACAGCTAATAAACTCCAATCCAGGCGCATCCTGGTGAACCTCTTCTGCACCCTCTCAGCTGCAGCATGACTTCCCAACTTTTATACAATCCCTCAAATAATGAAGGCAACTTTGTCTTGCACCTTTTTTACCCCTTATCCACTTGCATTGCCACTTTCTGGGAGCTATGGACTTGCACCCCGAGATCTCTCTGTACGTCTATGCTTCTAAGGGTGTGTTTACTTTCCTCTTTTATTTGACCACCCAAAAATGCGTCATCTCACACATGTCTGGATTAAAATCCCATCTGCCATTCCTCTGTCCAGGTTTCCAATTCATCTATATTTTGTTACAACCTTCCACACTATCCAGAACTCCACTGATTTTTGTGTCATCTACAGACTTGCTAATCAGACCATCTACATTTTCATCCAAATCAATAATATATACTGCAGAGAACAGAGGTCCCAGCACTGGTCCCAGCACTGGTCCTTGTGGAACACCACTGGTCACAGACCTCCAGTCAGAAAATCACCCTCTACCACTACCATTTGCCTTCTCTAACCAAGCCAATGTTGGATCCAATTTGCCAGTTCACAGTGACTTAATCTTCTGGACCAGCCCATGACAATGTTAGAACATGAGTTGCTCACTGCAGCATCTATAGCCTCTGACCTTCTCCTGTAGCAATAGTGTTCTTGTGGCTGGTCGGTTTAGTTTCTAGTTACTATTGATGATGGGGGATGTGTTGATGGTCATGCCATTGAATGTTAAGGGTAAGCAGTTCGACTCTTGTTGGAGATGGCCATTGCTTTGCACTTTCTATTTGCCATTTATCAATGTGTGCCTGAATACTGTATAGGTCTAGCTGCATGCGAGCATGAACAACTTCATTTGCTTATGGAACTGAGCATTATGCAATCGTCAGTGAACATTCTCGCTTCTGATCTTATGATGGAAAGAAAGTCACTGGTGAAGCAGCTGAAGATGGTTGGCCTAGGGTATTATCCTGAGGAACTCCTGCAATGACATCTGGGACCTGGGATGATTTGACTTCCAACAATCACAATTGTTTTTCCTTGTGTGATATATGATTCTAACCATTGGCGTGTATTCTCCATGATGCCCATTGATGTTACTTTTATCAGATCTTATACCATATTTGGTCTAATGCTGCCTTGATGCCAAAGGCAGTTACTCTCACCTCTGGAGTCCAACTCTTTGGTCCATGTGTGGGCTGTGTCTGGTGAGATCTGGAGTCAAGTGATGCTGGCAAAACCCATTCTGGGCATCAGTCAGCAGGACATTGGTGGGGCAGTGCAGCTGTGCAGCAGGTAGTGCTGGTGCTTCATAGCACCAGCAACTCGCGTTTGATCTTGACCTAAGGTGCGATCTACATGGAGTTTGCACATTCTCCATATGAACTGCGTGGGGTTCCCCTGGATGCTCTGGGTTCCACTCATATTCCAGTTATGCGTTGGTTGTTAAGTTAATCGGCTGCTGCAGAATATCCTTAATGTAGGTGGGTGGTGGGAGAATTGGGGGAGTTGATGAGTATGTGAAACAGAATGATTATAGCAAATGTAGGAGGATGGATGGAAATGTTTTGAGTGTTAGTATTGACTCAATGGGCTGAATGGCCTTTTCCCCTGTTGTAAGAAAATATGGTGAGAAGATGCAGCTTGATAGCACTAGTGATGATATCCTCCATCACTGCTGATGACTGAGACTAGATGGATTGGACATTAATTAGCCAGACTGCTGCTGCATATCACACATGTAAATCATGTAGCACCAATGGTTTTCTCCATAGCTCTGGGTTCATGTAAATACCGTCATGTTGCCTATTGCCCCTGTATATGCTATTTGGGGCAGACACATCTCCTTTCCATTCAACATTGGCATTTCCATCAAAGTTGCTATCTAACTTTCTGAATGGCTCAGGGATACTGAGTAACTTTGATTGAATCCTTTCATCACTAAATCCAGAAATGAGCCCATCTCTTAGAGTTCTGTTGAGAAATTCATTAAAAATACAGCACGATGAAAGGTTCCTCAGTGCCACCATATAATCAGTGATGAACTCTTAATACCTCTAATTTTGTGTTACGCACTTGTAGCTTTCAGTTACCTCTGGAACTGTAGCCTTGAAGTGCTTGTCTAATTTCTCAGCTGTTTAAATAGCTCATGTTGTATATATCTCATCCACTTTCACAGAAGAGGATCACTTTCTCCATCTCCTGAATTGCTTTGTTGGATATTTCAGCATATTCTGAAAGACTCTGATCACTTTGCACTCAAATGGACTTTTTTTTTGTTCCAATTGTGTTTTTTCTCTTGTAACAATTCTGTTTAATTTATGTTTTTCTTGTGACTGCTGCTTATATGTGATGCTGCTGCAAGTAAGTTTTTCATTGCATCTGTGCATACATGTACTTACTTGTGCATATGACAATAATCTCAACTTTGACTTTGACAATGAGTAAAGTTTTGTGTGTTCAGGGCAACTGGTTAATTGACTAAGCCTTTTTAAAGTGGGCAGTGATTGATATTCTAACAGCAGGCAAAGCATCTGACATTACAGAAGTGCATTAGTCTCTCATGGTGGAACCGAAAGTCACTCCAGCTCCAACAATCTCCCTTTGCCACTTGTTATTCCACATCCAGTACTTATACAAGTTCCAACTGAATCTCCTTTGACTGTCCTTTCAGACAGTGTTCACTACCCTTCTTTCATCCTGCTATTTCCACCACTCTATAGCTGCAGGAATCCTGCCTGGCAGTTGCTCCTCTGTTTGGTTACTAAATCCATAATCATTTTAAATTTTGCTCACCATCTTCTCACAGACTGTAACTATAGTTGTTCATTAACTACTGATTTGTAGTTATAGGGCCTGCCTTGTGTTAGTTCTGCCACCTTTAGTATTGTTCTTGAATTTCATTTACAACCTCAAACTTGCTGCTCCTATCTCTTCCTGGTGTTCTGCATTTTCTGTCCATTTTATCACATATACCCTGTGGGGTCTAATAACTGAGCCGAGCATGTCGCCCCCAGTAGTGCAGAGCCCAGAATTGTGCAAATCTCTTTCTGCATTTGCACATTAGATGAGCATAAAAGCAATTGCAAACATTGGGAATTTAAATAACGAGAAAAGATTGTTTTCTCTGGAAAAATGGAGACTTTGGGACCATCCAGTTAGAATTTTCAAGATTTGGAAGAGGAATGGTTTATTTGACCCAGGAGAATTATGCATTATTTTCATATATCCAGAAAACTAGTTTTAAGACTGAGGAAGAACAGATGTCAGGCAAGTCTCTTTCATTCAACAGAAAGAAAGGCATAAAATAAGTTATCAGGGGAGCTAAACTAAATCTAAGAGAAATTCAACTTTAATTCTGGATTGAGAAGAGAATTAAGGGTGAGAAGGTGGGGAAATAAGACCAGAACATAAGAATTCATTACAAATGAGAAAGATCATTAAACAATGCAATCTCATCCTTCATAGCTCAGCCCACTTACTGAAGTGATCAGCTCCGCTGGTTGGGACTAATCACAAGTTCTTTTGATTTTTAATCTCTGATCATGAAGAATCCGTCAGTTTTATGTTACTTTTATTGTGGCCTCATTTATTTTCAGTCTTCTGTCTTTCTGACGTTGCCAATGATTTGAACATTTTAAAAGAATGTCGATCTGAAAAACTACCTGATTGAATGCATTCAACCAGTAACATTAAACATGGAAAATACTGGAAATACTCAGCAGGTCAGATAGCATCTGAGGAGATAGAAACAGAGGCAGCATTTCAGATCATTGGATTTTCAGCCAATAACAACACCACCCAACATTTCCTGCACAAGATGTATCAGACTTTACTATATCTGTCTCATTAACTGGGCATTTTGAATTGACTAAAAACACAGTTGTAAGGGTGCTATTTACTATTCAGCCCCTGTTTAACCCTTTTAACTGTACAAATTGCCTGTAATACTTCTGTCAAAAATCAGGGAAATAATTAGTTAAGATCTCATCTCAGAACATCTCAGAGGATCTGTCCTGGACCCAACACATTGATGCAATCACAAAGAAGTAGAGCCAGTGGCTCTACTTTGTTAGGAGTTTGAGGAGATTGGTTACGTCACCAAAGATACTTGCAAATTTCTACAGATGTACGGTGGAGAGCACTCTGGTTGCATCACTGCCTGTTCTGGAGACTCCAATGTTCAGGATCAAAAGAGGCTGCAGAGGGTTATAGACTCAGCCAGCTCCATCACAGGCACAACCCTCCCCACCATCGAGGACATCTTCAAGAGGTGGTGCCTCAAGAAG
>JARFYF010000059.1:22665372-22675634 GCA_030265395.1 Rhina ancylostomus | reverse complement strand
ATCCAGCCTGTCTGTAATATCTCCTACCACCGAACAATAGACTGCACTTGGAATACTATGTGCAGTGAGACTGGAAAGGCTGGGACTGTTTTCCCTGGAGTGAAGGTGGAGGAGGGGTGACCTTATAGAATTATGAGGGGCATTCATAGGGTACGTAGTCACAATCCTTTTCTCAAGGTAAGGGAGTCTAAAACTAGTGGGCAGAGGTTAAAGTAAAAGGGTAAAGATTTAAAGGGGATCTGAGGGGCAAGTTTTTCCAGAGGGTAGTGGGTATATGGAACAAGCTGCCAGAGGAGGTGGTGGAGGCAGGTGCAATTACAACGTTTAAAAGATATTTGGACAGGTACATGGATAGGAAGGGCTTTGAGGGATATGGGCCAAATGCAAGCAAATGGGATTAGCAGAGATAGGCACCCTGGTTGGCATGGGCAAGTTGGATTGAAGGGCCTGTTTCCATGCTGTATAACTCCATGAATCCTGCTAAAACTAGGTCTCAGGAAACACAATTCAAGAACAGCAACATGGTAGAATTTACTGATGCTTTTGGGCTATCTGGAAACATACACTTAAGGTTAGTGAAACTATCAGGAGAAACATGGAAAAGAACTTAGTGTATCTTATGATAAGGAGTTGTTTTATTTAAAAATCTAAACAGGATTAAATCAATAGCCATGTTAGCACATCAATTTTGCACTTAAACTATCTGTACTAGTAACTTGTTTCCCAGCAGTTAGTTTGGTATATCAAATCATATTTATTCTTATTGCTTTTGTTGGATTTCAAAATCCAATTACAAATCTTGTAAAATTATTATAACTTAATTAAAATAAATTAAATATGCAGTTTGTGGTACTTATGATAAACATTTACATATACACGTATTAGCAATATTCACAATTTTCTTCCCCTCTGCTGAAAGTGGCCAGCAAAAGAGTGCCTGCATTGGATTATTAAGTGCCCAATACAAAAGGACCAAAACACACAGGAAGGAAACATCAATGTTACTCATCAATTTATACTCCTGTCTATACTCATTCACTGACTTGAGTGCCACTAAATCATGCTTTCAGTCATATCAACATAGCTCTTTAAAGTGTATATCAAGCATTTTAACCCAAGAGAAAAAATAAAATTATCAAATTTAAAAAGCCAAGTAATATTTGGGCAACACACAAAATGCTGGAGGAACAGTGGGCCAGGCAGCATCTATGGATGGAAATTGACAGTCAACGTGTTGGATCGAGACCATTTGGACCAAAGGTTGGTATCAAAAATTTAATAAGTCAATATACCATGAATGGCAGCCCAAAGATACGTAAAGCAGCTGGTCTGCTGAAGGGCAGAAACAATTTTCTCTAGTCCACTAGCCATTTAGGATAGTCATTTCTATAAACATTTACTTCAAATCATACCCTATCTTCTGTGAATGGAGATTAAAACATTTTAAAGTTCAACTGCAATGAAACATGGAAAATTTCCTTGGCATTCTACTCCCATAATTTCACCAGATGTGCAGCATCAAAGAATATTTAGACACATCATCTGAAGTAGTTTGAAGGAAAATTTAATTCAGTGAGTTTGCTGAAAGAAAATTCTGATCTGGTACTTTACATAAAGGCACTGTCCTTTAAAATATTTCTGCTTCCTCAGACCATATTCACAGTACTGATTCTTAATACTAATCAGTTCCAGCTCAATCTTCACTCTACACCCTAAATGTAATTTCTGTTATTCCAATCTTGACCTTTGTCTCTGTCATGGCGGTGTAGTCTGCTACCATAAAAGCACTTGGTCCACATCTTTTCTTAAGGACTGGAAAATGTACAAAACTAATGAACAATACACCCTGATGCCTCTCGCTTAATTCTAGTTCTCAGTTTCTTTAATTCAGTGTTACTTTCATGAATTATCAGTCCATATTCTGCTAACTTCCAAGCTTCTTCATAAAGCTGCTGTTCAAAGTAGCGGAGGGCACTTCGCTGGAAGTGTTGAGACAAGTTAAACTGTCCTGGCCTATTGGAGATGTTGGTTAGTGCCAAAGACTCATCTAACTGCAAGGCCTTTATATAGTTCTTACAAGCCTCTTCATCCCTCAATGCAAGGAGCTGGATATGTCCGATAGAGCAATAATCTTCTACCAGGTCTGAGGAGTTTCTGTTGGTGCTTCTTTTGATGACATCATGTAGGTCCTTTAGTGCCCTCTCATACTGCTTCAGTCTGGTCAGACATATTGCACGTAGACGAACATATTTGGCTTTATTTTTACTTGCAAGGACAGCTAGCGTGTAGTATTTCAGTGCTTTCTCCTGCTGATTCCCTTTAGCCAAGGCAATGGCTTCCTGTGAAGCTATCTGTAAAAGAAAATGGCAAATAGAGCACCATTACTTCCCCACAAAAGATAGGCAGGAGGGAAAATAAAAGAGGCATACTGCCCTTTTACCCTGAGGATGTACTAAATTAGCTCCTGTAATGGATGAAAAGATCTGGTAGTCATTCTGCCTGCCACATTTGAAACATAGGTGATCATTTAATAACCAGAAAATCCATATAGTTTCACTCAAGGGACCACAAGTTTGTTTGTAAATAGAACTTTTAAACTGGTATGGTTGGTGGTGCTCTTTGAAGTCAGTACTACAGCTCCCGGTGCAGAGAGAAATAATTAAATACCCCCCAAAAGTAGTATTTATTTAGCACTGTATGTCTTAGATATCTCAAAATCCCTTCTGTGCAATAAGTCACTTTGAAATATAGTAGAGAATGATGTAGGTAAACATTCATGCTCAGTATCCCGAGACAGCAATGCAATAAATGGCTAGTTTAGCTGTGTTTGGAGCAGGAATGCTGGGCAAGAAGCCAACAAGGTGGAAAATTATCAAATGTCTTATCCCTGACCTTTCATTGCCTGTACTAGAAATAGCAAGGTGCTTTTCTTACTGCTTGTTTAATAGATACAAGAGGAAAAGAAAACATCTGCAAAGTTACAGATTTTAGAACATGCAGAATGCAATCCTCTTGCATTTTCCAAAAATCCACAATTACCTCATCTTTTTGTTGCAAACCTTCCTCCAAACAGGGCAAAATTATTATTTATTCCTGCAGCCTTTCCTTTGGAATTCTACAAATTTATTCCTACACCCTCCCTTTTTCCATGCTATTGTGGGATGATCACAATGTCAATTTCTCAATTGATATAGTTTTATATTGTAGATAGCTGGCAGAAACCTACATGAATGCTCTTAACAGGTTTCACAAGATGACAAGACAAAGGAGCAGAAGTAGGCCACTTGGCACATTGAGTCTGCTCCATGAGCTAAACTAAAACTATTCCTATCTAGCTCCAATTTCTGGCCTCATCCCTATATCACTCATCATGATATGGGGATGCAGTCTGCCACCACATAGCACCATTTAATTCAAGCAGAATTTAAAATGAAGGGAATATGAAGATTGCAATTTTACATTCTTGCCAAATTAGAATTTTGTCTGGGTCTCAGCGAGTAGAAAAAAAATTGACTGGATTGCTGATTTGTTTCAAAAGGAGACTACCCAACTCCTAAAGTTTCTGGGTAATTAGAACGGCAAACAGTTGCTCTATTAATAAAGCTAGTAATTCATCTAAATGAATGCTGATAATGATCAATGAAGCACAAAATCTTTAGAGAACAGCATTACAGTGACAGTCTTCCAGAGATTTGTTCCCCTAGGACAACAGAAGAGCAGGGAAACATACACAGGGACACCTGTTATTCATTATAATACAAATCATAAAATTGAATATATAGGAACCTGGCTATCAACACCAATCTTATAGAGGACATTTATACACATTCTAAATCACAAAGCAACCAGCTGCTGCTCTACTACAATATTTATATAAAGTTACAGTTAACTACAGTCCATTACCACATCAGGAATAGCACAGCAGTAATGACTGTTCAGGGGCCAAACAATTCAACAAATTTGCATCTTCCTGCCAAAGGATATTATTATGTTTAAAAATTCAAGAGAATAAAGATTAAATTTCTCCAAACAAGGAAGATTTTAATTCTTTCAGTGTTGCTTGTTTATTTTTCTCTAAGTAGCAATCTGTCTTTGAGTCCTTCAGCAATATGTAAACAATTGGTGCTTCAAATTTTAAAATAAATAACAGCAGCATCAATAATAATGAAATGACAAAACAGAGTTCAGTGCAAGATTAGAATGACAATAAATTTAAATACCACGGGATAGATTAAAAATCTTGATTAAAGTGCACTCCAATGAGGATTATTCTCACACTATTTCCCTCAAGTATTTATCTGATTCCCTTTTAAAAACTACCAATTCTGTTCCCAAAAGGCATTCAAGCTGTGCATTCCAGATCATAAATTTGCATCAGAAATTCCTTATGAACTGTCAAGGAATATTTCATCAGCCACTGAAAAAGCTGATCTGAGGTTTGCTGCTGTGACTTGGACTTCTTTTTTTAAAATGGATGGGGTGGCCTAGAACATTATTTAGTCCACACTGTTTGTCATTTATGTTTCAAGAAGCTGCAATTCTCTCAGTATTCTCAGTCCACCTAGGAAGATCAAGAGTGATAATCTCCTGGGAGGCTGTTTTCACATATGCCTTGAGAACATCTTCAATATTTAGCCTTTTCTCCAAATTTACACTATGACCAAGGCCAGCAAAAAAAGCCATGATTCATGTCTGGACAAAGGCTGATCAGAGAAGTTGATGAAGGATGATCATTGTTTCAATGTTTGTATTTGACTGAAAGAGGATGTTGATTTATACATCTGCTGGAATCACAGAATTGTATAGGAGAGAAAATGGCCCTTCGGCCCATTGCATCTAAGTCAACCATCATACCCATCTATGCTAATCCCACTTGCCTGCATTACTTCCATAAACCTCTCTGCCCTGCTCATTCAAGCCTCCTCTTCAATGTTTGTTACTGTTCCTGCCTCCACTATCTCCTTTGGCACCTCATTTCAAACGCTATCTTTGTGCAAAATATTTATCCCTCAGAACATCCTCCCTCTAACCTTAAACCTATGCACTAGTTTTAGACACCCCTTCATAGGAAACAGACACTGGCTGTGTGGCCCATCCATGCCTCACATAATCTTATATACCTCTATTATGTCACCTCTCAACCTCCTTTGCTCCAGGGAAAACAGTTCCAGCTTATCCAATCTCCTGATAACTCAAGCACTCCCTAATCCAGAGAGTCCTTTATACATCCTCTCTAGTTTAATCACATCATTCCCTATTGTGTGGTGACCAGAACTGTACACAATAACTCCAAGTGTGGCTTAACCAACATTTTGTATGACTGTAACTTGGGTAAGGATTGTTCTGATGCAAGATGAATGAAACACTGCAAGGAATCAAATTGGGAGTCACATCAAACATACTTGCAGATTTGTGTGGATTGTGATTTTTGTACTTTCCATAAACCTTTATCAATTCAGTATTGGAGATAATTTAATAAAATTAAACGTATTGTGTGATCTGAAGGCAAAGTTCACTGCTATCCAACATTTTCACAGGTGGCAGAGCATAGCTACGAAGAGCAAGCAAGCAGCTGAGCACCAGTATGTATGAGTGCAAAGCAGGCAATTTAGGTATTGTGAAACAAACAAATCTGCTGAAGGAACTCAGCAGGTTAAGAAGCATCTGTGGTAGGAAAGAAATCGATGTTTCAGGTTGAAATCCTGCATTGAGATGCTGCTGAACCTGAGTTCCTGCAGCTGATTGTTTGTTGCTTCAGATTCCAGCATCTGCAGTCTCTGTGTCTGTCGACATTGAGAAATCTTGGGATGACAGTGGACTTGACTGATGGGTAATTTATTGCTTCTAAGCAAGAGGAATTCTGAAGCTTACTGTCCCATGATGGACAGTGATAAATACATGTCTGCATGATACTGAAAGGTAAAATTGACTCTTATTAGAATAGACCACTGTTTATAAACAATGAATTACAACTCATGATTATAGCCAATGTGTTACAACTGAATTTGGATTGCAGTAATAATTCTACATAATTGCACACTCCCAGTGGAAAAAGTCAAGCTGACAATATGAAAAATCAAAAAAAGTGCAGATATTAGAAATCTGAAATAAAAATAGAAAGTTTCTCTGCTGTGGAGAAAAAAAAGTTAATGTTTCAGGTCAAAGACCCTTTGTCAGAATTGGGAAAGTGAGAAAACCAATTACTTCTAAGTTGTAGCAAATGTGGCATGCAGAATGGATTAGGACAATGGAAATATCCCTGAAAGAGCAAGGCCAAGATTGTTGTGGAGCCATCCAGTCAATGGATTAATGGGAGCAGTTAGGGAGAGAGAAAATAAATACTATGAAAAGGTTAAGAATACAAAGGGACTTAAAAGTTGTGAAATGGAAGGTCATAGGACATGCTCAGCAGATTAGGTTGTGTTTATGCAGAGAGAAAAATTGAGCCAATATTGCATATAGATAACTTGCAACAGCTGACAATGATTTGTCCACAATTGCAAGTTAGCAATAAGGTTCCAATATTAGAGCCTCAATTCTCATGACTATCCTCTGCACCAGCTTAGCTTCCTACTGAGAACAAGAGATTGTAGGTTCACTACATATTTCATGATTGATGGTCCATGGGGAAAGCCAGTACTCACCAGCATCAAAACACTAATACCAAAATCATTGACAGATATTCCTATGGTGTCAAAGTTAGCTCTCCTGTGTCAGTTCCTTAATAAATCATTTCACTGCAGCATCTTAAGCCATTAGAAATACTTTAAGGATAATAGTTGTTTCCTACTNNNNTAAAATATTGAAATAATCTGGAGTTGGCTTAAAATCCAGTTTTTCTTCACTCTTAGCAGTGTTTAAGATCTACAAGACTACCATTCCTATAAGATATGGACTCAATCTTTATATAAACATCTTACATTGTTTAAGAAACAGAAATCAAGTTGGTTTATGCAATTATGGTTAAATAATATTCCAGGTTTTTTAAAAAAAATATTTGTTTTGCTAAGATAAATATTATCTAGTTTTTTTGGTAATGGCTTAGCCCTGGGTTAACAAACTTCAACTGATGACACCAGTAGAGTGGGAGCTGCTTATCAGGCAACTCTGACATCAGCTATCAACAGCTTAAGCGTTAAAGTTGAGTTAAATAAATTGAATTCTTCCCTACCTTCCTCCCACTGCCCCCTTTCCACCTCCTCCACTCAAGAAACATTTAAGGGCAATAAAAAGCAAAGTAAATTCAAATCACTATATACAATGCATGGGCCCAATTGACTCAAACACAACATTCTTGACTTATAACACATTGTGGGCATAGCAGCTTCCCTTTGATAAACAGATTACTCATTTTCGCCTCATGGCCCACATTCCTTCAACAAAAGACAAAGTAATCAATATCATCATTGAAACAACAACTTAAAAACTGCATTCCCAGCTGTAAAGGAAAGGGAAACCTAGAATATAGTTTAATACAGTTTCAACAGTAGTGGAACAGCAGAAGCAATTGCTGCAATCTAATAATAGAACATAGCTCTTAAAGAGTTACCAGTTATTGAAAACAAATCTATGCCAGCTTTTCCATTAAGGCATTGAGCTACTATGCCAGATAATGCACTTTTCATTATTTCTGTTTATTACAAGTTGTTAGCAGAAAGCATTGCAATGAGAGCACAAAAAAAAAAGCAATTCATTTTAAGGTTAAAACACCAGCTTCAGACTTTATGACTATGGAGCTGGCCACATGGCTTTTGTGTTCATGCTCAATGTCACGATAGAACAATCTGCAAAATAAAATGAGATTTCTTGTCAACATAGTCTGGAAGAGAGTTTTCTGCTAGTTACTGGATTTAACATTATTTGAAGCTGTCATTTAGTCCACCTAATTCAAGGACTGCTTTTTGCGATAAAGAAGAAAATGTTTACAGAAAGAACTCTGGAAGACATTTACCATTGGCAATGTGGCAATATTTCCATTATGCAATCTTACTTTTGGAATGGATAGGATTCCTATTTGACAAAGAAGGAAGAAATTCTGAAAACAAAGGATGTTTTCCTCTGTGGCAAAGTGTAAAAAAGTCAATATGACTGACATGATTACGTCAAAGCTTTTTTGCCATTATTGTTGTCTCCATTTTCCTCTGTCTCCAAATGTGCACAGGTGGCAGGAAGTTCCTTTGCTTTGTTTAATATGTCAAATCATCAATATCTCTCAAAGATCATCATTCAGTTTCATCAGTCTTGCTCATGGAGAGCATACTAGCGTGGTTATTTAACTGGTTGTTGGTAATTGGTTCAGCTGATGGCATCAGCAGGCAGTTTATTTACTTTCATAAATGTTAAACTTAGCCCTTCTCCAAGAAAGATGAAAGAACACAAAAACCAGATCAGGAGGTCAATTAGTTCCTCACAACCCTCTGACAGAAGAACTAACTTCTCATCTCAGTTTTAAGTGGGTAATCCTTTATTCTGAAACTATACCCTTAAGAAAAAATATTCTTAGCATCCAACATGTCAATTCCCCTCAGAAACTTACATGTTTCAATAAGATCATCTCTTATTTTACTACACTTGAATGAGTGCATACCCAATCTGTTTAATCTTTTTTCATAAAATCAATAACTTCATCCCAGGAATCTCAACCTAGCATACATTTTCTGCAATTCCTCCAATGAAAGTATGTCCTTCCTTAAATATGAAGTCTAAAACTGTATACTATACTTCAGGTAACATCCTACCAGCACCCTGTAAAGATGCATTAAGATTTCTCTACTTTTACACTCCATACTCCTTGTAATAAAAGGCAACATCCCATTATTTTTCCTAAATGCTTACTTTGCCTGTATGTCATACACAAGGGCCTCCAAAATCCTCCTGTACTGCAACATTTTGTCGCCTCATGTAGTGACTCAGGCCTGCAGGTGTCGAACCACCATCAGCGGCTATGGACAATCATGTAGGAGCGCATCGTGACCAACGTGCACGGCAGGCCTTCTGGCAAGGCCCTGATATCACGTCCAGCGTGGAGACTCAGGTATTTGTATGGACGTGTGCGATTTTCAATTTTCTTAGTAAAGTGTGCTCCGACCAAGCACCAATGGCTCAGTCTTCTCTTACCTTTGCCACGAACGGCAACACTGGTGACCCCGACACTTCCAGACGGCATCTGGGATCAACAAAATGAGCTGTAACGACTCGCACAACGCAGTCGCCCTCAAGCTCCCAACGTTCTGGGCTGCGCAGCCCCATGTGTGGTTTGAGCAGGCTGAGGCCCGGTTCAGCATTTGAGATGTTACTGCCAACGCCACGCGCTACTACTATGTGGTCAGTGCGCTCCACCAGGACACGGCCGGCCGCATCATCGATTTTCTCCACCAACCGCCAGCAGAGAACAGATACGCTAAAATTAAAGCAGTCCTCATCCATACCTTCGGGCTTTCCAGCCGAGAGCAGGCCATGCACCTCCTGCACATGGATGGCCTTGGCGACCGAAAGCCTTCCGAACTGATGAACGATATGCTGGCATTAATGGACGGCCATAAGCCGTGCTTCCTTTTCAAGCAGTTGTTCCTTGAGCAACTACCGGAGGACCTGTGCCCCCTCCTTGCGGGCGAGGATTTCAGTGACCTCCGCAGACTTGCGGCCCGCGCCGACATACTTTGGCAGAGTAAACAGCACAGCATGGGTTACATCTGCTTAATGACAACTGCACAACCCGAGCCCAAGGCCCTGCAGCTGAAGCCACCGGGACCCATGAGGGTGAAGGAGGAGGAGGCAGAACAGATGTGTTTCTACCATCGATGGTGGGGATCCAACACACGCTGTTGCCACCCGCCATGTTCCTACCAGGGAACGCCGGGGCCGACCGTCACTAGTAGCCTTCTTTTCCTGTGGGATGGTAGCTCCAGCCGACATTTCCTCGTGGATACTGGGGCTGAGATTAGTTTCCTCCCACCTTCCAACATGGACACCCGCAATGCAGCCCCAGGCCCTGAACTCTCAGCTGCGAACGGCATGACCATCCGCACATATGGCACACGCACCATCCCGCTGCGGTTCGGGACCAGTTCTTTCACCTGGGCCTTCACGATACCAGCAGTTTCCCAACCACTGTTAGGAGCGGACTTCCTACGGGCCAACTGCCTCCTGGTAGACCTGAAGGGCCAGGAGCTGGTCCACATGGAGACATTTCAAATGTTCCAACTCGGAGACGCCCGTGTGCCAGCCCTCCACCTGGACTCCGTCACTCTCTCTGGACATGA
>JARFYF010000059.1:22580814-22597203 GCA_030265395.1 Rhina ancylostomus | reverse complement strand
CAGCTATTCACACTCACAGCAGTCAGTTACATCTGCCATCAGTCAGTGTTCAAAGGCAGCAGAGGGCAGCACTCTGCTCCTATCCAGTTTTTGGCCAGTGCTTCATTCCTTGTAATGGTGATTTTTTTTATCATCTATTTGGTGAAACTCATCAAAACTGTACATGTAACGACAAGAACAGGTGAAATACGAAGCATTTTTATTTTGAGCCAAAAGACTTCTAAACAAAATGCAGCATGAATATTTGCAAACATTGACCATGTGATTGACAGTGAGGTGGAAAGGGAAGATGAGGTTCTTCTCGTTACTACCATCGGGGAGGAGGTACAGGAGCTTGAAGACCCACACTTAACAATTTAGGAACAGCTTCTTTCCCTCCGCCATCAGATTTCTGAATACTCCATGAAACCATGAACACTACCTCATTATTCCTTTTGTTTTGCACTATTTATTTACTTCTGTAAGTTATAGTAATTTTTGTGTCTTTGGACAATACTACTGCTGCCAAACAACAAATCTCACATCATATAAGTCAGTGATGATAAACCTGATTCTGATTCTGATTCTGAGGTAAAGTTTTAGGTGTTGTATCTCCTTCAGCTGAACATGATGTTTTGGAAGAAAGAGTGGATATTGATGGTGATGTAGTGGCAGAAGGCTGAATGACCTTCATCTGTGCTGAAAATGCCCTATAATTCTATGATGCTGTAAGTATGGACCAGAGGATCTTGCGGTGAATGGTCCTCTTGGAATGCTGGGGGAGCAAGGGGATATGATTTTGGTGGGTCATGAAACTGGAGATGTTGGAAATGTAGATGATGACATGTTGAATGTGGATTTGGTTGGTGGAATGTGAAGTCAGGCAAGTTTCTAGTCCTGGTTCTTGGAAAGAGGGGAAGAGGTGAGAGCAGAAATGTGGATGTGGTTGTCGGCCCTATTAACTATAGTGGAGAAAAATCATCAGTCATGAAAGATGAGAAATGAATCAGTAGCAATGTAGTGTAAGCTTGTCTGAAAGAATGTAATAGAGGGAATAAATAAAGGCAGAAATTTGGCAAAAAGGCAGAAAAGGCAAAAACAACTGACCATTTCTCCAGAATGTTTTCTTAAGTTAAGATTTTCTGTCATTAGAAGAGTTGTGCAATATATATCTTCCATCATATAATTACACATATGGAGTAGATGCAATTCTAGCGGAAGTCTACAAGCACAAACCCTCACACATGTCTCACAAACTGACTGAACTCATCTGGCTGATGTAAACTCAAGAACCCATATCCCATTAGTACAAGTAATATATGTGGCAACAAATCATTATGACATCTCCTTGCTGTTAATATTCAGGAAAATACTCGTCAAAATTCTGCCTTTTGCAATATGTGAACGAGGCTCTAGCCTGAGAGTCCATGTGACTTCAGGAAAGAATGGAGAACAGTATTAGCATGCTGTTGACTTTATTATTGTCAGGAATAAAATTCTACTCTTTACCTCACTAACCTCCAATGAGTTCATACAATTAGAGTATTTGGAAGATCATGGTAAGATTTGACTGTCTGAAGAAATTAATTGCAATGGTCCAGCAATTCCACAGGAGCTTCCATACCAAATGAAAGTGGTTCATCTGAATCATTCCCATGAAAAAGCATTCCTGCCAATCCATTATTATGTTCTCTGCCATACATACAAATGCCAATAATGACAGTTTTACCTATACTGACATCAGGTACTGGACTGTGGGAAAATTTTCAACTTGAGTACACCACATTTGAGGACAAGATTACAAGAAGCAGTCTTTTTTATCGATGAGTGTTCTTTGAACACTATACCTGAGTCTGACAAGCAGCAGAATATGAACCATTTCTCCTCATCTTGTGATATCTTTGGTCTCCTCATAATCAACATCAATAAGATCTGAAGCAACACCCTACATCAGGAAAGCCTCATGTGGAGCATAACTTCACAGCACGTGTCATGTGCAATCCATATCAAAAATGAAATGAGTTCCAGAATTATAAAGTGAGCGTGGCCTTTGACAAACCACATGCAGATAAGTGGTTGTGCAGAGACATCAGTCGACAAACAAAACTCATGTTCCAGAGATCCATTTTGATGTGTGCATGTAACACCCAGTTGGTGTGCAGATGCCATGCTATAAATCTTTTAAATAGTCTATATGAAGATGAGTTTAAGATGACAGCAGTCAGTACTGCTACCTCACAGCTCCAGGGCCCCAAGTTTGATCTCAAACTTCTCTGCTGTAAATATTCTTTATTTCTGTGACTCTACAAGTATGGACTAGAGAACTTGGAGAGCATGGTCTTTTTGAAATGCTGGGAGAACAATAGGATATGATTTTGGTGGTAGCTTCACTTTCCTCTCACATCCCAAAGACGTGTTGGTAGGTTAATTGGCTACTATAAATGACCCCTTAGTGTACCTTAACAGCAAAACGAATCAAAGAGGAATTGGTGGGCATGTGTGAGAAAGAATAAGTTGCAGGGGTACATAGAAATGAGGAGAGGGAAATGGGACTGATAAGATTCCTGCCTCGGGAGACAGCATGGATCCTAAGGGCCAAATGGGCTCCTTCTGTGTAATTATAAGATAGAAAAGACAAGGCTCCAACACTGAGGTTTTCACACAGGCAACCCTTCCCAGCATCCAACTGGGGGGAGGGGGTGGAGGTTGATAATGACCTTCACTCAGAAGGCCCTCCTCAGTGAATGTTCCAAAGAACATCTGAGTGCCCTTGTTGCTGAAGTGTTCTCTTCCACTTAATCCAGTCTGCTGTCGAGTTTAGTACACCTTGCTACCTCAACTACTCATAAAGGATTAACTCTTCATTTTTGTTTTTAACCAGAGGACATCCACGATGCAGCACTCTGTATCTCTCCATGTGCAAGCATGATCATTGAATAAGTCAGCTCCATTAATTAAGCCATTTCCTTTTTGAATCTCACTATTCCGCACACTGTCAGTGCACTTTCTACTTAAAAAAAATCCAAAATGAACTCTGACCAATACATTTGTTGCTCAAAGAGTCTCCCACTTGAGACTTCACTTAGTTTTCTCAAAGGGACTCCTTCTGAGATCTTGCTCCTGGCAGTCAGCTGCTGCCAGCTCCATCTTGGAAACTTTATCATGGTTAATCTAATTTACTTCCCATGTTCTGGTAGTGGTCTGGCCTGTGGGAAAGCCAGAGGCCTGATGTACTGCAGTCCTAAGAAATAATAGCATCAGGTGTGTGGACTCCATCTATCAACATTTCACCAGGTCCAAGGTCTGTGTTTCTACTGATCAATGCATGCTGGCTGTATCTCAAAACCTCAAGAAGGACGGCCATGCATTGCATGCCAAATAAGGATGGTGACTATTCTCTTCCATACTACCACCAGATCTGTAATCTATGAAGGTACTTCTGTGAAGGTCCAAGCACTGATTGTTCATTGAGCATCTCTCAAATTTGATACCTGCAGCATTTTCCACCAATGTCAGCTTTGTAAGACTAACTTCTCAGATATTGTCTCTGCTCAGCTTGTCCTTCCTCAGAGTCTGACCTCATAATATGGCTCCAGTACATAGAACATCAACACAGGCAAATTGCTTATATCTAGCACCTAGTAAAGATATCCCAGGCACTTCACAGGAATGTTATCAAGCAAAATTAGTCACTGAGCTACGAGGTGACCAAAAGTTCAGTTAAATATTTACTCCTAAGGGTATCCAACTGGAAGGGTAAGATTTAGAGAGGGATTTCCAGAGTTTAGGAATCACATGGCTAAAGGCACAGCTGCTGATGTGGCAACCTTCCTTTTATACTCATGAGAACTGAGTGAAGGCTAGCCTCCCTTGGCAAGAGGGTACATCCTGACCCCTCTCATACTCTGTGAATCCCCATATGATCAAAGGAAAAGGAACATGAATTTGGTTGTGGGCTTTCTTCTTTTCTTTATCATTATCATCAACAGATAAGTTGTCCCTTGTACATTTACTGTTTCTGGGCCCAATGATGCAAACCATCCAGAACAGGTTTTTTTAAAGCCTGCACCATATTTTCCATATATTCCAATTGATATGCTTCTCGTTAGTTTTATCCCAATTATCATGTCTTGCCATACTTTCCTCAGGTAAATGTTACCATTTCACACCAAGTCCAGAGCACGTATGACAAAACCACTAAATGGAACATATGTCTGAGAGCTGAAGAATTCATGAGCCATTTCAAACTTCATCCATGTAAATTTTTGGGGAAAGATAATCATTGTAGTTTCTATGAAGCCATATGAGTTGCATTTTTAATATAAGTTCTGCTGTTCCTTTCTCAATCCACCACAATTTCTCTCTTCAGGTAAAAATACTTGCCCAGCTTTGCTGCTATGATTTGATCTAATTAACACTATAACCTTTAAATACACTGCTGCCTGTATCAGGGATTTATCTCACCTGCTGAAAGGGATCTACATGATCTCAAATCTAATGACAATCACATTAAGCTGGTCCAATAAAAGTTGTTTGCAAGTGACTCACAATATAAAAATCTAAATTAATGCATATTCACCGTGTAAGATTGGTTCATTATTGGAACCATATCCTCTTGCTTGATGACATCATAGGCTTCTTTATGTGGCATCACAAAACAAGAGATTCCTTCAAAGACAGGTACCCCTCCCCTTCATCAGTAACCACATTGCATTTGCAACGCCTTCCCTTTTTATTCAGAGGTGTAAGAACTATCATTTAATTAAATATATTAATAGAAATTCTTCTAATTGCTCTGACAGTAAATAACCAAAGACCTGGAATTAGTTTTTTTAAGGAAGCTTACCAGACTTGTCCAAGGAGGGAAGTTTGACCTGGGATTCATCTTCATCGCTACCCTACATGAAATGTGGACATCAGGTGAGGATAACATTGGGTGTAGTATTCATATCCCCTTACCCCTCCATCATGTCATAGCCACCTAATACAATGCAGATTTGTATGAAGAATGGCTATTTGACTGAGGTAGCAGAACTTAAATGACGCTGCCCTCCAATGATGGTGAATACCTGTAAGAAATGAGAACAGTGCGAAAAAAATCTGATACCGAAATGATTCTAATCAAATAAAGAAATAAATAAAATCAACGATACTGTTATTATACAAGGACAATGAAATATATTGCAAAGCTTATAAGGCCGGCAATTTAATTTGGGCAGTTGGAATATTCATAAATCAGCCTAATAAGACAAAAATGGCCAATCTGGAAGTTATTATAATTTTCGTTATGCTCATTTTCTTCAATAGTACTGTTAACCTTGATCTTATGTGAGGTTGTAATTCCTGCAGCATTAAGTTCTGATCAAATTTAACAGATTTATTGGAGAAAAATAAATAATGAAAAAATAAGAGGTAGAGCCTAAAGTAAACTTCATCTGCTTCTGTAAGCTGAAAGTCTCACCATTTTTGGATTTGTTGTAACCTGCTGGGCTTTTGGATGAAGCCAAAACAGCAGGAATCGATGAACAGATTGGGGGTCTTTCCCTGAGGAAAGGGATAGCTGAGATGTGATGCAATGAAGGTCTATAAAGGAGTCATGGGGTATGATAAACCAAAACCTGAGTTTCATAAGATGGCTCTTGTTATGTGAGGGACTGAGACTGAAGAACGTGAAATGTATGAAAGGCTACAATAAATTCATTTAAGAAGAGAAAGTTCAAAAGGAGAAAGTGCCAAAAGAAACAGCTGATGCAAATAGAAATGATTAAATTAAAGGAAATCTAGATAAGTATTTGAGAAAGATAAAAGGCCTGCCAAGTAAAATGAGATAAAAGTTGTAGTGGATGAGGAATAGTGGGAGGAGACTTGTGTTTGGGACACAAACATAGACTGGTCAGGCCAAGCGGCTTGTTTCTATGCTGCAGACTAATTAATTCTATACACCCATTTCCCAAATATACAGTAATTCTGTAGTTCCAATGCCTTGGTATATGGTTCTCAAATTAGCCACATAAACAGCATTGTGCTGAGATTGGGTTTTGACCCTGGCACGTTGAGGTCGATTTAGTTCTACCTTTGCATTTTTAGCATTAGTTTATATTTGACATCAGCTCCGGCCCTTGCCTTTATGTGCCTTAAAAAGACACTAAATAAGTTTGTTGCTGGATTTTTTATATGGTTTGGGGGACCTTTGTTTGTCTGAGTTTGGTAAAATAAATTGCATCTGTCTCTTGAGTTTGGTATCTGTCCCTGGATTTACTGAATTTGTATTGAGTCTTTTTCTGGACTGTGACTTGACTACATCTCTACTGCTATATCCAAGCACTGAAAATACACTATCCTTCTTTGATGCATATTTAGGAATCACACATGGATTTAAGGCTGATTAAAGTCAAATTCTTTATTTTTCAGTTTTAGTATGTAATATCAAAATGATCACGAGGGAAAATAGACTGTGCAAAATTCAAAGATAATTAGTACTTTTTTAAATTTTGTACATCATTAAGATTCATAAAAGAGCAAGTAACTTAAAAAACACAAAATCACAGGCTGCAATTACTTCCAGAGTTTACCAGCATCATTTTTATAGGCCTCGTCATCATTTTCAACCTTTAGATAGTTTTTTTCTGCCCGAGGAGTGTTAAGTGCCTTTCATTCCAAATGTAGCAGCATTGTCTTTAATCTCAATCAAGGTATGCCCTTTGGATGTTATCTAAGGCTCAATTATTAGTACCACCAATTTTATCATCATTGGATAAAGCAAATTGCACATCACAATGTTTGATGTAACTTCATCATCTTAGCCACTAGCTATAAAAATTAAAATAAAAAAAGTTTTCTTTCCCAAAATGTCATTTGGATAATAATCTGATTGCCCATTAAAATAAATGCCACTATTCATAATTGTGATGTTTTGGTATTCAGGCAATAATTAAATCAGTTTGCCGATCCTTGAGAGCGGAGGACCCCTGTGACTTTTTCCCCCGAGGTAATTTGCATGTTAATTATCATGGAGGCTGATGGCTTAGATCGAGAGAAACAAGTTATAAACAGCTTTAATTAGCAGCTTAATCATTTTTACAAGAAATTGCAAAGCACTGTGATACATTAGTATGCATAAAATTAAGCCAGATCAGCATGGCCGCTCATGTTAAATCCTCGGCATAGAGCTGAGGTGACAAGATGGCTGACTAAGCCCCAACCCACAAAGCTTTCACTGCAAAATCATTTAAATAATAATTGCAGAATCCTGTATTTTAGCAGATAATTAGAAGTTTTATGTATGGACTATAGACACAGGGCATATATATCATCCTGGCATGGTGTTGCAATTGAGAGAAATGCTTGGAGATCACTAAATCCAAGGGTTAAATGAATCATATATTATACTAAAAAGACACTAAATACAGTCATTCTGATATAGCTTACTCCTCTTTGTTCAATTAATTCTATTAATTCAATTTTTATTGTTAAGTTCCTAAATCACTGAGTTATAAATAATCCTTAATTTAAGTTGTGATTAGCACAAAAATATGTTTCTGATTTATAAGGAGCAGATGCTGAAATAGATTATAACCACAGTGTTCTTCACCAATCATAATTCAAACTGAGCAGTTGAGGAATGATAATTATTTATCTGCAACATTAACTCTGTTTCTCTCTTCATGGATGCTGCTGGGTATGCAGAGTATATCCAGCATTGCCTGTGTTTGTCAAAGATTTCCAGTTATCTACAGTAGCTAATTAGAGCTGGCCAAATAATTGTAAAATATGGACACTAAAGATAAAATTTTCTGCTTGAACACTGTGCTGCCTAAAAAGATTGTGCTTGCATGTTTAACTGATTATAAGTAATCTCATAACTCTACTTGAAATACTCATGATTCTCAGCCAATCCTCCAAACTGAACTGTGCTATTGACAGTTGTGTTTGCTGACTTATTAACAGTGACTGAATTTCAAAAGCATTTTTATCGCTGCAAAGCAATTTGTAGTATACCTCAAACCTCGTAGTTTACACCTACTCCAAACTGTAAGCAATATACTACCATCAATGGATCATCTTAGAGAGGAATGCATTCTGTGCAAAGCCCCTATTCTAATGAATAACCTGGAGTGGTGTCTGCCCGATGATGTCTGTGTATAATTAATAAACTGGATTCAATATAAGCCACAAGTGCTATTTGCTTGTGATTGAAAGACTAAAGTAGATATTGTAAATTATATTTTACATATTGGACAAGGTATTCAGAAAAGTCTAACCTCAGTGGTTCTAATTCTATTTCTAAATCTTTCTGAGATTTAACACCCAATTTGTTAAACCTCTGCAGATCTGTTCACAAGAACCACATTGGGTTACCTTCCACACTTTGTTAGTCGAATCTTGGGCTTAACTTTCAATTAACCTTCAGAGAAGAGGATTAATAAACAAGTTAAAGGCACGTTTTAAGAATTGAATTAAATAAGGAGAGTGATAGAGAGATGGGAATTTAAGAGTTGAGGGATTAACTGACCATCTGCCAATAGTGGGGGCAGGAAATTAAGGCATAATTGGAAGAACATAAAATTCTTGCAAGGTTATCATGCTAAAAATGGGTATAGAGATAGAAACCAACCATGGAAGGATTTGAACATGCCATTGAGAATTTTAAAATCAATGTGTTAGTGGGCAAGAAGTTAATGCAGTGTACATTCGGATGTACTATAGTACTTTTATGTGTGAGATAAGCTTTGTTATTTCTAATTGAACTACTTGGAGGAGTTCTGGAGAACCAGATATGAAGGTTGGCATGAATTTGAAAAGTGTATGAGTTTAGCAGCAGGATAACCCACACCCAATCTCCACAGGTGTTGATCCCATTGCAAAGTATATAAGCCCTAAAGTCCCATGCAGGTGATTATAACAAGTATTTGGCCACATATATATGTTAATTGCAGGCTAGTACTAGTTGAAGGGGCCATATGTTTGTTATTGGTAAACATTGGAAGAGGGTTTAATCAATGCCAGCCAGCTAAAAAATAAGCTTAGTTGCAATCACAACACCATTCACTCAAAATCACATGTCCATTGTAATCCCCCATCCAGGACTTAACTGCAGATTGTTGCTGGACGAAGTGTGATGTTTTGCTCAGGAGCAGCCATCACAAATCACTACTTTAACTTAAATGAGATATGAGTCCCACTTTCGATCAGGCCTGCTTGTCCTGATGCATGAATCTTGACTTGAGCCCAGGTCTGCACTGGTAGGCTGTCAGTCTCCAATTTCCACTCTATAAACTCTGCTCTGTCATTTAGTCAGAGTGCCAAGGTCATGGCTGGTTTTCCACACTCCCAATATTATCCTGTAGGAGGCAATGAAGAGTTTTAAGCTGGCTGGACCAGCCACTCCTTTACTGTGTAGAGATCTTATTTTTGATAGTTTCTTGCAATAAGCTATTTATTTTAAATGCAGTTCCAGCTAAAATTAACCCTTCCTCCATGCACCAAACTGGCGGTCTGTGAATCAGTAAGTATTAATCATAATGAATAACAGAAGGGACAGGATGCTTCCAGTTCTGAGTAGTAAATGAACAGGCTGTCTTTCAGGTTTGAACGAGGCAATCTTGGCAGCAATCAAAGGGATATCATTCAGCCTAATTAAAGGAGCCAGCCTCTCTTATACAGTAAAAGGTAGATGTAAATACAATGGTTTTATTTGTTGAAAACTCGCTGCTCCATTACATGTCAGGCCATGAGTGGATCATGCAAAGTAAGCTCAGTTCTCTGCCAGCTCTGTGCAATTGGCCATAATGAAGGCTTTTCATAATTGGTTGCTCAAAGCTTCAATATCACTAAGCTTTGAAAGGAATAAATTCTAGGGCAAATTCCCATACTGCCTGAGAGCAAATTCCAAGCTAAATCACAATCAGATAATAGATCTGATAGCTGGGATGCAGGGTTAGGGGCCATACACTTGGCAAAGACAGTTGTTGCCCCCCTCCTTCCCTCCCACATTATCACAAAATGTCATCAGAAATATTATAATTATAGCTCTCTGGAATTGAATTCAAAATAAGATAATCATTGCTGTGTGCTTTAATTTCTAGGTTAACTTAAAAAGCAAGTAGTTATGATAGAAAATAATGGAAGTAATGACAGTTGTTTAATGTTTATGTTTCAATAAAACATTCAAACAGAAACCAGATTATTTCAGTATTTCACAAATATGAAGATTACACATCTATAGGAGGTTAATATGGCTAAAATAGCATATGGAATAAAATAGGATTGGATTATTTGACCAAAAATCTATACATAGCTCAGTACATTGATAGTTCAGTATGGAGGTGGGAAAGTATATAGATAGTTCACTGTAGGGATAGATCAGTTTGGAAATTATTCAGTACGGAAATAGATGAAGGTGTTGATGGTTCAGTATCTAGATATGTTAAATTAATTTTCTGGACACATAATTAGCATATTATCCTTACACCTCTGATTTAGATGCAGTCCAGATCTTTGGGATCTGAAAGCTTTAAGTCTGCTCGTTGTAATGTTGTTAAATGATTTGGAGAAGTCTGGCTAGTTGCTGTTAAGCTCAACAGTGTAACATGAAACTCCCTTAAATTGGCACAGTTTGATACTATTCTTACTCTGAGATGATGCTGAGTATGGGAAATAGGAAAGTCACAGTGGTACACTTGGTTCTGGAGAGGATGATGTACAATATGGGACATTCTATCCTCAATCCATAGCATGTGGATTCTGGGATGCCAAGATATATTCTCATAGAGTCATAGCCTAAGGCAGGACCTCCACAGGTCACAGCAGGGTTCTGCTCCTGTGAATTGTTCATAACCCCAACAGTTTGCAAGTCAGGAATGCAGTTGTGAACCGAATTCCAGGCGGCAGAAGATGTCTGCAGCCCCACAGCCGCCAGCAAATCCATCCCGCCAGTCTCCTAAACCCTTGTTTAATGTACGGACTGTACATAAGTTGGGCATTTGTAACTGGGACAGGATCTGTAGTTGATATTATAATAGCTGCCAGAGATCAAATCCCACCATGGTAGCTGGGAATTTAGATTAAAATAATTAAATCATTCTGGAATTTAAATAAAAGGCTACACTCAGTAATGGTGACCATGAAACAACAGGCTTGTGAAAAAATCTACCAGATTCACTAATGTTCTCTGAGGAAGGAAATCTGCTATATTTACCAATTTCCAGTGACTATAGGGATGGACAATAAATGCTGGTATTGATGATGACACCCAAATTCAACAAAAAATAAAAGATCTTTTTAATTTAACCACCACAGCCCTCCTTCAGGTTAAATGTAAAGAGGAAGAATGAATAGGCAATACTAATATTTGCATTTCCTATGGATCCCAGATCACTGGATGTCTTACAAAAGAGGGACCATATAGAGGGTTGCTGTGATTACTTATAAGCACTTTCCTAAGTATGACTTGGTTGGGTACTGCTCTCTGTCTGACCTGCTGATAGTGTTTGGGATCCAACCCTTGCAAAGTGGAAGAGATGAGGGAATCATTTTGGAAAAAACAGAGAACCATATATCCTGAAAATATGTGAAATAATGTAACAATAGGAAACAATTTTAATTTCTGTTGCAACTTAATCCAAAAGCAGCTGAAAAAGGAACAGCTCAGATGAAGAAATCTTGATCCTGGCAGCCAATGTGCAAAGTTGGCCATACTAAGTAAGATAGTCAGAATCCAACTGTTCCAGCTCCACAGCTGCCCCTTTCCTAGAAAGTGAAAGGAAATCTCAAGGAATCCAAGAGAAACAATAAAGGAACAATAATGGTCTGGATCACAAAGGGGAAAAAAAACAGCAGTTTTGTGAGGAACTGCTGGCATATCTCCACAGAAGTGTCATCAAGTTCAGGATTTCCATGTAAAAACAGAAATCCCAAATCTGTGGGAAATTTCCTGACTGTACTCCAACTCTCAATTCCCCCTGGAGTCCAGTGGTGGAGAGCAAAAGGCAATCCGTCAGTACTTACACTGGGAACCTTTCTGCTCAACCTGTGCCTGGCTGGATCTGGTGCAAGATTAACTTTTCCACCCACCTGAACAGTGAGGAAAAACTGTGGGGGAACAAGGTGAATATTAGGGTATTTACACAGAGTCATAGAGTAATATTGCATGGAAACAGGCCCTTCAGCCCAACTCGTGCAAACCCACCAAGATACCCACATAAGCTAGTCCCATTTGCTTGCATTTGTCCCTCTAAATCTTTCCTATTCATATACTTATGCAAATGTCTTTTAAGTATTGTTATGGTACCTGCCTCAACTACTTTCTCTGGCAGCTCATTCAATATATGCACCACCCTCTGCATGAAGAAGTTGCCCTTCAAGTCCCTTTTAAATATTTCCACTCTCACCTTAAACCTATGCTCTCTAGTTTTTGATTCCCTTTCCCAGGAACTTGTTTGACTTAATTGAACTTGATCAAATGTTTAATTTAGTTAAATATGTTTTCAGAAGTTTTTGTAGCATTTTAGCCTTCTTTGAAAATTGTGGATAATTTTAGGGCTCTCTAGCCAGATTTTTGCCAGCTGTTTGGCAGGCAGACCTTGTTTTACATCTCCCCACCACATTACATTGCACCAGGCCCTGCTACCCCATGGGTTTTGTCACCAAGAATCAGCCTTGCATAGAGCAGCAAGTTGGCAATGATAATTCACACTTTCCGCATTGGTCAGTTGTGAGTCTGAATGGCTTACTGCTGGCATGAAATTCTGAGCCAATAGTAATAATATTAATGTTCTGTGTCCAAATCCATTCTGATATCCTTGACAAAGTATCCTCGACTCAGTTCAATGTAGTTCAGGCAGGGTAACAAAGGAATGTGGCATGTAGTAAGCAAGTAGTGGTGAAGCTGAACTTTGATACCCAGGTGGGTTGCAAAGCTTTGATCTTTACCTGTTCTTGTAAATCCTGTTAACATAAGAAGAATTGAATGTGTTTTTATGCTGCCTTCCTAATTAATAACTTTCATACACTTAAGGCTGACACCCTGGTGTGTTGCTCTGAAGAAATTCTGCATTGGCAGACATGCCACCTTCAGGAGTTAAATAAAAACAAGTTCTTGTTATTCAGATGATGAAGTATAGGAGAGAAAATTTTCAAATAGCATTCAGTTGAACATAGCTTTGCTTTAGAAATGACTTCTGTGGGACATTCAAAAACAGATTGGAGAACTGATGTGGGGAAAAGGTGGGATTTGAGAGCTGGAACGACACAGGCACAATGAGCCAAATTACATCCCGCCATGGATGTGAAGGCAATGGGTGGTGGTGTTATGTGTGTCTGTCAGCATGGGTTGCTGCATTGGGAAATCTGTCATGCCAGAAGCATTCTCAGGGATTTCCCCACTCCGCTGCTATAAACTGGGTTGAAGTCCCAAGGGATCTTTCACTTCGGTTGCCAGCTGAGTGAAATCCGGCAGCATTAGAGCAGCCAGATGTCATCTGTTTGATCTGTCCTTCCATTGGCTTCAATAAAACACAAAAAAATTGAGCTGGAGTGTATAAATGAGCAGCCGGCCTGATACTGCCAGTTCTCTGGAAGCCAATGTGCTAAGTAGGACGGTATGGGCATATTGAAGTAGGCTGTGGGTCTCACTTTTTAAATAATGTGATCTTAGGCTCTCCTGCAGAGGGCACTAGTGCATTGAAGTTGTTGGAAAAGGAGGGGAAACGTCAGTCTTTCATCCTTTGGTTACTTTCCCTGCTGGATTGATTGCACTGTGTTATCAGCTGCAGCAAGCAAAAACTGATTCATTCATCAGTGAGGAGTTACTAAATTATTTATTAAAATTACTGGGATTTTCTACATTTATAAAAGAAAGATAGATTTTGACAAGGGTAAAATTCCACAAGGTGTGAGCATCCCTTATAGTCTTTGAGGAGGTGGCAGTGAGTTGCCTTTTTGAACTGCCGCAGTCCTAATCCGATAGATAACCAGAAAACGCCAGTAATCGTGACAGACCAGAGAATGCCAGGGGGAGAGAATAAGTTAAAGTTTCAGGTCAGTAACCTGTCATCAGAACTGGAAAATATTATGGATGCAAAAATAGATTTTGCTGTCTGATGATCGGAAGGATGTAAATGCATGTGCGTGGTGTGGTGTCCACAGGGTGTTCCTGAGTTTCCTGTTGTATGCCACTTTAATTCTCAATCCGACTCCTCTTCTGACCTATTCAGACTGTCTGCCTGCAGCCTCCTCCACTGCCATAGTGAGGCCCAATGTAAACTCAAACATCGTTTTATCTTCCAAATAGACACTTAGCTAGCTTGTGGAATGAACATTGAATTCTCCACCTTCAGGTAAACTGCTCTCTCATTGTTTCCCATTATCATAGCTCTCTACTGGGAGGCTAGAGGAATGTGGGGTGACGTAGTCACAGTTTTGAAGAGTCGCTTGTGGGATCAGAGCTTTTATCATAGGGCATCAGTGGAGCAACAGAAGTCCTGATAGAAGTCTTCAAGATTATGAAGTGTCTTAATGGGTTAAATAGTAAGATTATTTCTTCTGGATTATTGGGCTGCAACAAGAGAGCACATTTCAGATCACAACAAAAAGAATTAGAGGGCACCAGAAAGAAAATAACCTTTACACATGTGGGTTGAATGTTGATTTCCTTGTCACAAACTATTGTTGAACCAGTATTCAAAAAAGATTTTCAAAGGGGGAATTAAATAAGTCCTTAAATAACAGGATGTGGTTATCAGACAAATGGATGGGATTAGTATTGGTGAGCTGTGCAGATTCAGTGGACCAGTTGGCCTTTTCTGCAAATCTGTAATATACATACCACTGATAAGGTCTTGTTAGTCTTGTGGTTATGTTGCTCTGGACTAATGATTCAGATCTAACCAAATACCTGAAATACTGCATCAACACGGTGCTCTCGGATGCCTATTAGGAAACTGCCCAACAGCAACCCAACAACTTACCTTTGTGGAATGACTCTATTATGATGACAGGCTGATCTAAAATGAAAACAAGTGGGTTTTACCTACAAAGTGACGTTGCTTTGCACCATCCTGTAATGATGACCACAACTGAATTAAGTATTTGGAGAATCAAATAATTCCCAATTCATTTCGGGAGCTGCACAATTTGTAATGGAACAAATAATACACATGGGTAAAATCTGTAAACCCTTGTCTGTAAGAACCTATAATTCTTTGAAACTTCAGACATTTGACCACAGGAGATGGAGATTGAATTAATCTGTTTGAATCACCCCCATTCCGTTATCCATTTCCAGGGATGTGGAGCTGCTGGAAAGGATGTGGACTTGCTGCCCATTTCTATTTGCCCTTAACAAAAACACAAATGCTGGAGGAACTCAGCCAGTCAGGCAGCATCTGTGGAAAGAGAAACCAGTCAATGTTTCAGGTCAGTGACCCTTCCTCAGAACTGGAGAGAGAGTAGAGAGATTATGGGTTTCAAACTGGAGCTCTGTAATTTTGTTTGTTTTCCACTAATGCAAGTCATGGTCTTGTCAAAAGTCTCTGTAAACAGATTTTTTTTGCACCAAGGCTTCTGGATGTAAATTTCTTCTGGTCTCGACCCCATGAAAGTTTCTAACACTGCCTTCACTTGCACAGTCTATATTAGTTTTGGCCCAGTCTCACCAATCTGCTGCTCTGCTCCTTTTTCCCAACTGGTAGTGCTTGTTTTCTTGTTCGAGTCTTCCTTTGGCTTTGAAGCTCTCCATTGTGTCTTCCTCATCATTCCCATTTTGGAACTGAATTTCGGAGGTGCAAAGGGACTTGGGAGCCCTAGTGCAGGATTCCCTGAAGAAGGTTAACTTGCAGGTTGAGTCAGTAGTAAGGAAGGCAAATGCAATGTCAGCATTCATCTCTAGAGGACTGGAATATAAAAGCAAGGATGTAATGCTGAGGCTTTATAAGGCATTGGTTAGACCACATTTGGAGTATTGTGAGTTTTAGGTCCAATATCTAAGGAAGGATGTGCTGGCATTGCAGAGGGACCAGAGGAGATTTACGAGATGATCCCAGGAATGAAAGGATTAATGTATGAGGAGTGTTTGATGGCTCTGGGCTTGCACTCGCTGGAGTTTTGAAGGATGAGGAGGGATCTCATTGAAACCTGCTGAATATTGAAAGGTCTAGTGTTATGAACCAGCAACAAAAGAAACACACCGAGACATGTATAAGTGTTATAAACTAAACTACTTATGATAATAAGTAAAATCAAAATAAAATGTGAGAATGTTAGAAGTAAAAATGTTAAACCCTAAACGTTAACCCCCAAACACCAACTAAACTTGTCGTGTGTGGGGCAAATTCCAAAACTCCACGTCCAGGAATGGTTCTTAAAGTTCAGTTCAGCAAGCCATAAGGTGAAACATGAGTAAAGGCTTCTTCA
>JARFYF010000059.1:22560684-22579299 GCA_030265395.1 Rhina ancylostomus | reverse complement strand
TCAGCTCCAGTTTCATGGGAGGAGCCAAATTTCTTCGAGGTTTAGTCCAGCTCACAACATTCATAACATGGTCAATTTCAGAGTTGGGAATTAAGAGTCTTTTCGCTAATCAGTGTAAAAATTCACAGTTCATTACACAATCGCCAACTGCAAAGTAAGATGTCCTGTACTTTGTGTCAGCATCTGACTTCACTATTGCCTCTGTGGAGCATCTTCTTTTACATCAGAATCCAAAGGACTGAAATAGCCAATCTGGTGTTGCATTGTGAGAGCACAACTCCTGTGAACTGCATGAGTCTGTGAGGATGCTGAGGTCAGCAGAAAGAGGAGACATCATTGAAGGGCCAAGATATGTAAGGGGTGAATTGCCTCATGGCTTCGCTCAATCCACTCCTGTAGCTTCCGCAGAAATCCTGTCCACACTGGTAAATGAAGTTTCTACAACCATCTCTTTTCTATCTTTCAGTCCAGATGAAGGGTCTTGACCCGAAACGCCGACTGTCCATTTCCCTCCACGGATGCTGCCTGACCTGCTGAGTTCCTCCAGCATCTTGTTTGTTGCTCCCAATTCCATCTGTTCTAAGCTGTTGTAACTCACTGCGCCACACAGTTACAACTGATGCAAAAGTTCAACATTAAAAACTCAATACTGAACCAACTCTTTCCAACCCATTGTCCTTTGAAGAAACCAATGGGAATTAAAAGAATGTACATGCAGTTTTATTGTTGTCCAGTAAACTAACTCCAAGTCCTACACTGCTTGAATCTGTCTTGGGTTCTCTTACGCTTTCTTCTTCTAAAGGCACAGATTCCTCATCTGAGTGTAAGTCCATGGGTGAAAACAATTCTTTGGTATCTTAAACTGAATCAAAGATTTAGCTGGTCCAGCCACACAATACTGCAGCTGTAAGAACAGGTCAGGGAAATGCTGATATCTCTGTCTGTTCCATATGTGTTGCAGTCTAGGGCTGAATAAAATTGTTTCCCACCTGATGACCCCACAGACCTACTTCTGAAAAGCCCAGTGGATTTTTTTCCATTATCCAGCCTTGAAATGATACTGCTCCCCAAATGCCACCCTATAGCAGATCAGGTAACTTAGCAATGATCAGCAGTCTAAATCTAGGGATTCCTTCAGTTTGCATGGTTTAGCAGCACATGGATGGTTAATTAACCCACAGCATATTCGAGGCCCCTGAGTTGTGAGACCAATTGTTATTTTACCTCAATAATGCCATTGTGCCAAAGAAACAATTTATTTAAAAATAAAGATAACCCTTGGGAATTGGACAATGAGAAAAAGAACAGCAGCCAAAGTGTAGCCATCAGCATAAAAGTGCTCTTTATAATTTTATAATCAACTCTCAAGGTAAAGTTTGACCCTCTTCCCTTTTGGAAAGTTTGGTTGAAATGCTGGACAGTGAATGAAACAAAGGTGGTTTGTTATAATGTAACAGTCTGGCAGTCGGCAGAACGAGAGCATATGTACTATTGGAATCACATTCAACAATACACGTACTCTGAGCCTTGTCTCTGAGGTCCATGTGGAATTAACCAAGACAGTTTGAATGAATTAGCTGTTACATGACAGGAACTACACTAGGTGCCAAAGAATATAGTCCCCTATTTTCTCCAAAGGTCACCAGAAAGCTGTGGAAAATTGTAGTGAAACGTTGGTTTCTCTCCTGGGTACGGGTGAAACAGAGAGGGCTATGTATAGAACTGGTCCATCAACTTAAACCAGCTTTTATGCATTACTGCAAACAGAAAGACCATCTATCTATCCAGCCAGCCAGGTTCATCCAGCTAGTCCTCCCCAGTGATTTAGTTTTGTCAGTATTTGCTGTGGCAGTTATGGGGATCCTTCAGATCCAGTCTGAAACATACCAACGTCAAAGTAAGCATTAGACGTTTATCCACAAGATCACTGGAGAGACTGCTGTGTTTTAATGCTGAGTATCTGTATCCCATCTCAAGCTAAGAATAGCATCTAGTCCAATGCAATATACGACAGGCAATTATGTGCAAAATTATCAACACTAATTGCTCAGGACTTGCATTCCCTAAAATTTTAAATCATTGCAATAAATAGGACTTTCCAGAGTAATCTCCATGAGTAAAGTCTGTTATGTTCTACTTAATTTGCTTCTTCCAATGATCCCAATATATTACTTTTATCCCTTGAAAGATATCCTGGAATTATGACATCCTCTCTACATCCTGTCATGCAAGTAAACTGTTCCTTGGGTAAATGAAGACACTAAGAGCAAAAAATGAACTGCTGGATGAACTCGGTGGGTCAGGGAGCATCTATGGAGGGAAATAGACAGTTGACGTTTCAGGTCAAGACCCTTCATCAACATATTGAAAGCAATTGGAATTGCTTTATTATTGTCACTTGTACCCAGGTACACTGAAAAACTTGTCTTGCATACCGTTCATACAGATTAATTCATTACACAGTGCATTGAGGTAGTACAAGGAAAAACAATACAGAATGCAGAATAAAATGTCACAGCTACAGAGAAAGTGCAGTGCAGGTAGACAATAAGGTGCAAGGTCATAATGTGGTAGATCGTGAGGTCAAGAGTCCATCTTATCATACTAAGGGACCATTCAACTAAGGGACAGTGGGATAGAAGCTGTCCTTGAGCATGGTGGTATGTGCTTTCAGGATTTTGTATCTTCTACCTGATGAGACAGGGGAGAAGAGAAAACATCGTGGGTTGGTGAGGTCTTTGATTATGCTAACTGCTTTACCAAGGCGGCGAGAAGTACAGACAGAGTCCATGGAGGGGAGGCTGGTTTCTGTGATGTGCTGAGCTGTGTCAACAATCTGTAGTTTCTTGCAGTTTTGGGCAGAGCATTTGCCATACTGAGCCATGATGCATTCAGATAGGATACTTTCTGTGGTGCTTTGATAAAAATTGGTGAGTGTCAAAGGGGGCATGCCAAATTTCTTTAGCCTCCTGAGGAAGTAGAGGCGCTAGTGAACTTTCTTGGCCATGGCGCCTACATTGTTGGACCAGGACAAGCTGTTGGTGGTGTTCACTGTTAGGAACTTGAAGCTCTCAACCATCTCGACCTCAGCACTGTTGATGTGGACTGATGCATGTGCACCATTCCCCTTCCTGAAGTCATAGTTTCAACCTAGACATCGCACAATCTCTGATTTAGTATCTCCATATAAAAAAACTACAAACCTTGAAATTTAAAGTCTGTATTTCCCATTTGAATGAGATGGGGAAAGTCTATTCAAATTTACTGGAAGACTGTAAATCCACATAAAAGCATCTTTGGTGCATCCTGGCCTGGTTCTTCAGGCTGAAGCTAAACTCTTCACTTGATGTTTGGATGGAATACTTACATGGACAAATGATTCAAAGGCTGTCCACTAATACAGCCAAATAGTGGACTAACATTTTCAACAATAGTTATTCCCTGACTGGTTGAGAAGTAGACTGAAAGCTATGACTGAGACATATATTTACTCATCCACACATTTACACAGTGTTTTCTCCCAATATGTAATTACCCTATGAAAGATTTGTTATACTGACAAGAATTTTAATGCTATTGATTTGTTTCATAAATCTGCCTGCCAACTTGTTGGATCGATACTTTTAAGAAGGCACTTGATTATCCACCAGGAGTAATCAACTGTACATTCAATTAATTACCAGGCCTTCACTTTTATCATACAAAATAGGGCTTATTTTGGGGAGATTAAATAAATCCACTCCATTTAATGAACACATGCTCTGTGTGTGTCACAAAAGGCAATGAAGTGGAGAGAATAATTTAATTTTTTCATTAAATAGAATTACAGCGGGTTACTTGAGGCTACTGCACACTTAATTGAAAGGAAACCATTTTGTCTTAATTTACTTCCGTAGTTATGAATTACAGTCAGCTTGGCAGAAAACATATTGAGAAAGGATTAAAATGGTTCTGAAACTTTTTTTGATGAAAGTAGCTGATTAGCAAATGGGACAGCAGACAGGGAAAGATTTTGAGGTCCCCTTTCTGGCATAGATATGGTGCTCATTCTTGAAAAATATCAGGAAAGGTCTTTCTGTCCTGTTCCTTGGTGTTGTGGCCATCTCCCTTATTGGGCTAGCAAATCCCACACCCCAAATCAGGTGGTAGACCAGAGACACAAGAGACTGCAGATGCTGGAATCTGGAGCAACACATGACATGCTGGAGGAACTCAGTGGGTCAGGCAACATCTATGGAGGGAAATGGACAGTTGACGTTTCAGGTTGAGACCATTTATCTGGACACATTTGAAGTGCAATTCCATTGACATAAATTGGAATCTGATGGCCTTTTTAGGAGAGCTCTTAGCTCTGCATTCGCAGTGTCACCTCAGATGCAGAAAGTTGTGGACTCAACTGCCACTCCACCCACAAGCTGAATGTGCACAATTTTGAGGAAATGCTCCACAATCATTGCAGGTGCTATATTTCAAGAGAGATATTAAGTCAAGATCCATTCTGCTTCCTCATGTGAGAAATTACACAATGTTATTCAGAGAGCAGTTCTCTCTGATCTCCTGACCAATAGTTATTACAACAATATCATTGGAGCAGTTGACCTATTCATTATCGCGTTGTTATTCATGGGAGCTTGCCTCTATATTTTAATAGGTTCATTGGCTGTAAAGTGCTTTGTGATGTCTTGAGGTTGTGGAAGATACTACAAAAATGCAAGTTGTTTTATTGCTTTAAATGTATGCTGTACATATTCACTCAGTATCAGCTGTTGGTCCAGATTAAGCATTGGCTTGGGACAAGCAGTTGTGCTCTCCCAGACTCCACAAAACCAGAATGGTCTCCTACCCCCACCCTGGGGTCACAATCACCCACACCAACACCCTCCTGCTCCAAGCCTGACAGGCTCTTATATTTGAACTCTGTCATCAGCCCACTGACAATGATGTCAGTAAAGCCCAGACTCCCATGTATGGGAATGACCATTGATACTTTCTAGTTAAAATCCAGGGTCTCAACAGCTAGTGTGCTCAGACCTTGGAGACGGAAGAGAGGGAAACTGATTAATGCTGCCCATGGGTAGACAGTACATCCTGGCACATTTAAGGTATGCAACATAAATTAGAAAGAATTCACTTCAGCTTTACAAATTATTTGAATGAAGACAGACCAGTCAAGTGAGAGGTCTCTCGATCCACTTTCAACCCATTGAGCCCACACTGCTTTCATAAAACCATGGAACTGAGGGAGGAGCCTGTTTAAATACTTCCTGAATCTCACAAATACTCGCACAAAATTCCGGGGTATTCATTCATTGTCACATTTTCCCAACCCATTTGTGTTTTGTGTGTAAACATTCCCCGTGTTCCTGAACTGTCCATTTCTACCCAACTAGCACCAGCAACAGAAGACCAACAGTTGCCGTCAGGGTTGATGCAGGGTTTTGACCTAAAACGTTGACAATTCCTTTCCTACCACAGATGCTGCTCGACTCGATGAATTCCTCCAGCAGATTGTTTGCTGCTCCAGATTCCAGCATCTGCAGTTTCTTGTATCTCCAATTGCCACGTAGGCATTGAATTGTGCCCCTCCCCGAGTCTGCCTCCAAATGGATATCTTTTCTCTTCCTTTTTGAACCAGTTGATCAGGTCGGCATCAATTAATATTGGCTGGGGTTGCAGGAAAGGATGGTAGTAAGTGGACCGATAAGATAGAGTTGCATGAAACTTCACAAGAAGATTAAATGAACATTATTAATGCCACATATGGTTGTGTGCTCAGTGCACAGCCAGCACTGCAGGTGACCTTTAAGATTCAGTCACAAATAACAACGGTTGTTTCTCTTTTTCAGGTTTGGTGATTCCTGTACTTACTCCTCCGGGGAAGTTAGGTGGTTCTGCCCTTTAATCACATGAACTGCTGTTGTGGTTTCCTTTACCAGTAATATGATAACATGACAAGGTTGCAATAAGTAAAAACAATTCTGCAGCTTCACCTCCTTTGCATATTTACAGTGGGCTGTGGAATTGGGGCAACGTGGGTGATTGCGAATCAACAGACATTTTTAAAGGATGCCCGATTTTTTTCTCTAATGACAACAACCAAACATGAGAAAGGAACATAGGAGAGAGGATTAACTGAGATATGATGAGTAAGGGATAATAGAAGAAAGACAGAGGGGTAGTAATAAACTGAGGAAATGATAAAGAGCAATTGGGTTGACATCAGACCAATTGAGATGGATTTCAAATCTGCTTATTCAATCCTTTTAGTAAATATTTATGCCATATGACTTTCATTGGAAAGGCCAGAAATAATTACCCAAACCTAATTGTCCAGGAGGAGTTGGTGGCAAGTTGTCTTCTTGAGTCACTACAGACATGTGACAGGTGAGTTTCAGGATCTTGAACCAGCGATGATATGTTTCCACATCAAAAGGATTCAGGTCCATGTGATTCAGCTCCCATGTTGTCTTGTTGACTTCAATTACCTATTAAATGCAATAAAATTGTGCCTTGGCAGTGGTGCCCACATACAAAGAGCAGGTTTCACCACCAGAAATGGTGGGAGAGCTGCTGCTTTTTCATCCTAAAATAACAATGCTTGCATTGTAAAATCTGTACACTAAAGTTAGCATGTTATAAGCTAGCAAACCTTTCAGTTAAATCCATTTAAAAATGACATTGACAAAAGCATTGGCATTAACTGGGCAGTGAAACGACCCACCTCATACTGAGGCTTTACTCTTAACATGAATTTCAAAAAGTTAAACATCAGCCTTTTGTTTCCCACCACCACAGGGACCTTCTTTTAATTTTCCTCCTTTGGTTCTGAAGGTGGATCTCTTTGGCATCTCTCAGCCTTCTTGATGAAGTATGCTGAAAATCAGGCTATTTGACTGCAGAGAGCACAGTATTCATCAAACCCTGAATTTATAACACTGTTAAATGGTGTTTACCAGTGAGGAATGAGACTGATAGAATTAATGGCATTTGCCTCCTCTTCTCAGCCTGCAGCCTGTATGTTAAGCCAAATTGTGCCTCAATATTAACAGTTCATTTGCAAAGTAACAAAGAATGGGTATTGAAAGGTTAGGCCTAAGACATAATGAGAATAAATTACAAGGTGTGTGCTTGCAAGACGTCTGATCATTGTGCTGGCAAGGAGTGAATGTTAAAGATGTAGTGTAGTGCAGAGGCCGAAGTGAATCCCTGTGGCTCCACTGACAGACTGAAAGTGCATCGGTCATGACTTGTGCATATCTCCATCCATTCCAATCTGAATAGAGAGCTGACAAGCAGACAATGCCTGCCTTTTCTGTTGATACTCACCGGATTGAAGAACGAAAGGCCTGCATGTCGTCCAATACAATACAAGAGACTGAACGATGTTTAACTCAAACAGCAGGGCCCACAACTGAATGCTCCTTAATGAACTGAGCAAAAGAAACTATATGCTGAATACAATGCCAAAGTGGCCTGTATTTATAGTCTGATTCGTACAGAGAATGACAGGCAGGATTGAGAAACAGCTTGCTGCCCAGCAGACCCTATCATTAGTGGCTTGTAAGTTCCGCTGAGCAAGAGAAAAGGATGTTTCAATTTTTTTTGCACCTTTATTACATTTTTATGTAACTTTGTAAAGATGATGGTGGGATTAGTCTAATAAATTAAAAATAATTTCTGAACATATTCCTCTGTAGGACAATTGGTAAATATACAGCTTGCTGTGGTGCAGATTAGGAAGATCCCATTCCTGATCAGTCTGTGTAGAACTGACTTGCTTGAGCTAGGACATTGGGCAATGGATATACATTTTACACTTTGCTTGATTTTCCTTTTTTTTTGCTGCCAATGCTGCCAGCTAAGATAAACCTCACTGTGTAAACTCTTCCCCTGGTTCCTTGCTTGGTTCCACCAGGAAATTCATCCTTTCAATACTGTATCCATTTAGCCATTCTTAATCGTGAGGCCAGGCAGTGGGAGTCAGCAGGTAACCTGACAGTGGAAGACATCTCCACAGAGCCTGATCCAACCCTCACCTAACACAATTTTCCAATCATCTTTCTTTATCAGGTACTCCCTCGTGTGATTCCATTGCCAGATCTGTAGGTTCTGTGGAGATGGATGAGACCAATGTGGGAACTGCAGACTCTTCTACTGATAGGAGAGGAGGGGCCTGATGGAATTGGTAACAACCTGTTATTTCTCTTTCAGAGGCAAAAGTAAAACAAAGGTAGTGACCCCCATTATATTTCCACACCAGACCTTCAATGAAATATGTATCTTCTTTAGTAAAAATAAAATCACCAAATCTCTCATTGGTCATAACATAAGAAGTTTTCTACTTGCTATGTATATAATGAACTTGTTTGTTTCACTAGTTTGACCTACATCTTCTATGTCTTCAGTCTTAGAGTGTTAACTAAGAATTCAGAGAGAGTTTCTGGTATGAAAACACAGATTCCTTCCGTATATCTGTGCAAAGCATCATCTGAGATTACATTCTAGATTCAAAAAGCAAACTTGGTCTATGGAGAAGCTCATTGAATCAACATTACTTTATCAATCTGTATGTCACACTGCCCTTGAAACTAGTCCAGTCTCACTCTGCCACCCTTTCAATCCATCCACATCCCCCCCCCCCGCCCCAGCTTCTGGACTTTATTGCTCCTGGATATCAAACCAATCTTTCTATAATTAAAGCTGGTATTACCCTTTGCTTTGTTAGTTTCACTTAACCCCACAAATTTGATATCGCAAATGAGGAAGTCCAATTTCATTTCATTTCAATTTCAGCTACAAACCATTCAAGTGAGTCTATGTCATCTTGTTTTCATTGTGCCTGTTTTGCTGTACTGTGTTCTTGTATATAGAACACAGTACAGCATTTACTTTTCTGGAGCATGCTGGCTGTGAATGATTACCAAACAGGCTACACGATTTTAAATTGAAACCAATGAATACTAGCAATGCTTACTACCTCATCAATCTGCCTGGTCTCTGATCACCAGCATGAATGCTGTGGGGTAAACTGGCAACTTGACTAGGTGTAAACCTGGGGATGGTTTCAATAATGGATGGCCAATTCACAGCATCAGATTTATTCTTGAATACACTGTTGCTCATCTCACCCCAAGAGCACTGACATACCTTGGCCCTCGATAATTTGGTCTGAATCTAGAAAGGCACATTAACTTCATTTCATCTCAGTACTGCCACTGGCACCAGATTAACCAGCAATAAATTAGCAAGCAATTTGGCAGCTCTTCTAATTTTCGGTCACCAATATATTGGTGAATTGAATTCATTGCTATATCGGTATATTTCTTGGCAGGCCTGTAAATTTTAATGGCCCTATGAATTGCCATTGGCTCATGCAAGATGAATTGCCATTAGCTCATGGAAGCTAAAGCAGTATCACTAGCCAATAATCGTCATTGGGACTGGCAGGCTTGGCAAGTCCCCTTGCCTAGTACATTATCATTGATACTGACAGGCTTGGCAAGTCTCATTGACCAGTATATTATCATTGTTACTGACAGGCTTGGCTGTCACAATGATCAGTATATTGTCATTGATACTGGCAGGCTTGGCAAATTTCATTTACCAGTTTGTTGTCATTAGCATTGACGTATATATGAGTCTCATTCACTAAAATATTCGTAAGGTTTTTGAATGCTTTTTGTGTTTCACACATTTTGAATTTGCTTTGGCTAAAATGTAACCTTTATTCAAATGTCTTCCACTTTGAAAAATAAGAAAAAACTTATATTTAAATGATTATAGCAATTGGCCTTCTCTTTGTTCCTGTAGAATCTCAAAGCTGAACCGTGTAGCCTCGGTGTCTTTACAGTGAAGGTTTAAAATCTATGATCCACTTTAACTGAAAGAGGCTGGTGCAAAGGTCACAGAGGTATACCTTGCAGCATCTTAACCCAATATTACATGCATGGAAAACCTGCTTGGTTAAAGTTTGTACATCAAATCAGATAGCCTGTGGGGTTGGATATTTCACATCAAAACCATAGGTTCCCTTCACTGTGTCAGATTAGTGCATTACAGACAGGGTCAACACTCACCCAAAGTTAAAAATCAGAAGAAAATAAATAGATATGACATGGATTAGAGAGAACTAGTGTCTCGCTCAGGTTCACCTTAGTGTTTGTTTAATTGCTTATAGACTGTGCTTACACACACGGTCCATGTGCTCTGTGATTCTCTGGCAATGGGATGCACATGTTGCAAACTATGGTCTGGCTCAGAGCTTTCGAGAAAATCAAAGGCAGATGTGTAAGGCTGCACATTGTTTCTGGGAGAAGTGGTCCAGCTTCTAAGATACAGAGACTAGTATTACTTATTGAAGAGGACTGGTGCAGAAAATGACCACAGAGAACTCTACCCATTTAAAGAAACCAGCATTGATATATTCTGCATTCTGCTTGTGCTTTACGTTCAGGGGCTCATTACACTTGAGAGTAGCTGGTGTAAGAGGAAAGCAGCCCTTTTTTAAAGCTTTCAAAAGTTGCAAAGGGAAAAGTGCAACTGCTTTTATCTAAGCCCCAGGTTATACACATTGCTTGTCGTAAATGGTACACTCCCTGATTTAGCTAAATTTCACTGTTTCTTTTCCATCCTCTCCTGAATGTGTAAGTTCATGCTAAGATATGGCTCAACTGCTGAATGACAAAACCACATTCAAATTGTCATGCTTTAGTGAACCTTTTCAGGGCATTAATTTCTACCCCAATCTTCTATTTATCAGCACATGCTTTCTAGTGGCTGATTTTCCTCTACCTAGCCCAGAAGGTCTGAGGGCAATTCTCCTGTCCCTCTGCCTTTGCCATCCCATTCTGAAGATCCAGTCTTGGAACAGCTTGGCCTCTATGGGTTAGGTTAATATTCACCCAATCATAATATCTTAAAGTATTCTTATGAATGGATGTTCAGTGGAACGACTAGCACTTCTTTCGATAATGGGAATGGGACACCAAGCTTAAATAAAAGATTTTGTTGGAGTTGTCAATCATTTTTATAATGTTTTAAAATTAAGTCAGTAATTCTGAATTGGTATAAATAAATATATCTGGTTTCCCATGAACCTGCTTGGTTCAATCTGGGCAATATTGTTCGTGCTCCCACCTCAGTAAGTGGGAGTGGAAGAAAGTTTTCAGCAAAAGCATTGCAAAAAAAGTTATAAAACTGTAAAATCCCCATGGCACCTTGTAAGACAAAAATTGACACCGAGGCAGTAAGAGGGACATTAGAGTGAGTAGCCTAATGTGTGTTCAAAGACATGGGTCTTATGTAGAATTTACAGGGGGGAGGGTCCATATAAATCATTTCATCACATCAGTCCATTGAGGTAGTACAAGAGAAAGCAATAACTGAATGCAGAATAAAGTGTTGTAGTTACAGAGAAAGTGCAGTGCAGGTAGACAATAAGGTGCAAGGTCATAAGGAGGTAGATTGTGAGGTCAAGATTTCATCTTATCGGACTACAGGACCATTCAATAGTCTTATATCTGTGGGATAGAAACTGTCCTTGAGCTTGGTGATATGTGCTTTCGGGCTTTTGCATCTTCTGCCCAATAGGTGGGGGTCAAAGAGAGAATGTCCAGGGTGTGTGGGGTCTTTGATTATGTTGGCTGCTTTACTGAGGCAGCGAGAAGTGTAGACAGAGTCCACGGAGGGGTGGCTGAGCTGAGCTGCGTCCTCAACTCTCTGTTGTCTCACATTTCTCAAAAAGGGCAACATGTGGAAGATAATCTCCAAAACACCAGTAAAATTATCACAGTCCCATGTAAAAGAAAATCATAAATTTGACATTTGCAGTTACTGGATCTCAATATTCTAAATTACATGTGAAGGGAATTGAAGAATGCACCCCCAAAAACACCAGTAAATACTGTATCTGTCATCCTGTACAACATGGCTTGTTCTGGGGCAGGTAGCAACATGTTGGGAATACTTAACAAAATAGTGAGGAATGATGAAAAGATTATCTTCAAAACGTTGCCCAATAATGAGATTGCCCTGTCAAGAACAATGATTATTGCACAAGTCCAACATTATCACAAATTTTACAAAGATCATTGCAATGCACATGGAAGAAAAAGCTTGCATAGAATAGTCACAGGTTGTAGAGTTGCACAATGTTACTTTTTAAACAGGAAATTTATGATTAGAATTTAGATACATTCTTGAATAGGTAGGCCAGAGCAAAAATTCCAAGCTCAGAAGTACTTTATTTCAGCTCCACAAACTACTCCTGATGTCTGAACACTTGAGCGTAGATCAGCACACATACAATGTACTTCACACATGGTGACAGTAAGTGAAGAACATGGGATTTGTACACACAAGCATGTTGACATATGACCATTAATCAGTCTTTAAGAGTTTTGTTTTTCTCTCTTTAACCCACAAAGGCTTCCTTCTACCCAAAGAGCTCAAGTGCAGAGTGAGCACTCTATGTTCAGATACAAGACCTCCTAAAGCAAGTAGATGGAAAGTATGGCTTCTGGTGGGGAATCCAGAACAAAGGTGCTTATTCTTAAAATTAGAGCTAGACCATTCATATTAGTATAAACTTCTTCACAGGAAAAGTCATATAATCATAGAGTTGTACAGCACAGAAATGGGCCCTTCAGCCCACCATATCCATGCTAACCTTCTTGCCCATGGGCACGAATCACATTTGCCTGCAAGAGGTCCATATCATTCTTTTCCCTGCCTATTTAAGTGCCTGTCTAAATGTCTCTGAAATGTAGTGATTATATTTGACTCCAGCACCTCCTCTGGCAGTGAGTTCCAGATATCAACTGCTATCCCCTCAAATCTCCTTTAAAATTGCTTCCTATCACCTTAAGCCTATGCCCTCTTCTTTTGGTATCCCTACCATGGGAAAAAGATTCTGACTATCTACCCTATCTTTTCCCCTTATATGTTTTATATATCGCTACTAGGTCACTCCCTCCCCACAGCCTCCTTTGCTCCAGGGAAAACAAACATAGTCTATCCAATGTCTCTCCATGGGCAGATATGGGGAGAAAGAGTAGTCAAAACTTGGAACTCTCTCCTCAAAAACTGCTGTGCGAGAGTCAATTGAAAATCTCAGAACAATACTTAATAAATGTTTGTTAGGCAAAGGTTTTGATGGTTGGAGACAGGCGAACAGATGGAGTTAAACTCCAGGTCAGCTATGATCCAATTAAATCATAGAACAGACCTGGAGAGTAGAATAGAAATACATTTCTTCTTTATCAGCCTGCATCTTTTTACTTCCATTCCAAAATCTAGAGGTGCGGACAGCAATAACACACAACCTCATAGTGCTTGCTGCAAACGGGAAGGAAGAAAGGGTCAAACAATACAAGTTATATGGCAACACGTATATCTTCTATGTGCTCACAGATTTCAGGTGGAAACAAAGACTGGGGGAACTGGGGAGCTTCACAGTTTTCAGCTCACTGAAAGCGAGCAACTTAAGTGCAAGATTGCATGACTCTTGGATAAAGTTGATAAGAGGAGGGAAAGTAGGCAGGATAGAGCACTGTAAGACTGAAAATGCTAGACAGGGATATTCCTGATACAAGGAGGGATCAGAAGATGGAGGCAATAGGGGGACCACTTCAGCAATGGGCAAGCTTTGTCTTGTAGAGATCTGTTAAAGGGGCTACCTTAAGAAATTTCAAACACAAGTAGATCTCTCTGGAAATATGTAGTAAATGATTAACTTCTTCAAAGCTACAGGTTCATTGAATGGGATATATAATGGGATACATACAACACAAAGGACAAGAGCCACTTGGTCTTTTACACTGGCACTACCTGTCTGAAAGAGTTAACCACAGTCCCATTTCCTTGGCACACCCCATGCATTTCCAGTAGTACTTGGTTTAGATACATTCACTATCTTTTTGGAAACAGTGATGGTGAGTTATATCCAAGCAGGAGTAGAGCTGATTAAAGTGAGCTGTTGCTCTTGGTTCCTTCTGTTGGATGTGTAAGGGGTAGTGTGGACTTTGACGGGCAGTTCATTTAAATTGATGGAAGTGAAAATCAGGAATGAACTCCTGATATGATGCAGCGCCAAAGCAAGTGCTCCTGCAAAGTGCCATGGGATGCTTTGCTACATTGGAAATGCTATGTTGCTACAAGTATTGTTGTTACGTACTTGGTACCTAAACTGGTACCATCCACTTTAAACCAACACCTAAAGTCAAGTTTTGTATTTGTGTATTACAACCCAAAAGATTTTGTCTGGGTGTGAAGGCTACTATCACTGAACGTTCACTGTGTAGACTTATACATAAAGCAGTGCCATTTAGGTAATACTGGAGGCTCTTCTCAATTCCTAAGTGAGCCACAACCTGAGGAATCGGGGAAAGGAGGAACAAAATAGGAGGGGAATATTTAAGTCAGACAGTACTTAGTGGTAAATGATCTGACTGCATGCTGCTCATGTGAGGTTTGGTTTATTGGGAGATTATGTTTTTGGAGCCTATAATTTGTGGTTTGCATATTCCTGTGGAGGGCTTCAAATCATTGTATACCTGACAGTACGCTTATAGGTTCTTTCTCCTATCACCAAAAGCAATAAAATGGACCTCAACATAACTTTGTCTTGTAAATACACTGACATTCCATTAATATTAGCAGATAGAAACCACTGCTTATTGTGTGTTATAAACCCCATTATTGTCTTTAAGTATGTGATGTGGTATAAGGATAGTTGGGGCAGAGGAGAAGGGAATGATTCAATAGGCTGGTGTGTGCATGGGTCTGCATACAAGAGCTTTACAGTCCCACTCAGGCCCTCCTTGCCATCCTCTTCTTCTCCTCTTCTATGAATTATTTTAAAATATAATGTCTTGCAGTTGTTAAGCATAATGGGAGTAATTCCATTAAAGTAAATGAATCGCAAAAAGTAAGGATCTGATGTGTGAATTGATGTCATGTTTAATTCATTGAAGAGAATGAAAGAATTTACACCTGTGTTCCTCAGAAAACTGGAGAGATGTCTCATACTTTGAGCAAAGGTTTTTGATGAGGAATATAGATTTATACAGAATGGGGGAAGAGAGCTGTAGGGCTCCTTGAACCGGGATAACAGTCTGCTGAGTCTATTCTTTCAGTCTCCTTTTAACATAACTATCATCTGCTTAAACTTTAGTCATATCAAAAGTTGTTACTTTTGTGACATTAATCATGTGATGTGAAACCAATTTATAAACATAATAAACCACCCAGTTCATCTCAGATACATTTCAATAACCGTTGCTTTTACCTTTTAACTTGAAATTGTATATTTAATGGATTTCATTCCTGTACAAAAGATGAGCAGATGTTCATTCAGCCATACATCCCAGAAACACATAGCATGAAGTTCCTGTGAGCATCAATATTCTTTTATGTGAGTTTGAGGCAGATCAAAGTCAGGGGAATTTTTTTTCTTTCTCAAGAAAAAGGAAATGTTCTAGTTTTTGCACCAGTGTGAGCATCAGACATTCCCAGGTTAAGTACATCACACATCAGGTGTTGAGTATAGTTTCCTTTACAATATCTATCAAGCACACTCAAAAGAGGTAAAGAATGATTTAGGTTCAATGTAAATTCAACATGTATTCCCAGATTAGCTACATCACTATTTTAAATGCAGAATAAGGCACTCACTGCAGCAACACTCTCAAATGGGATATAGTTCTGGAATAAATAAACCTTTCCACTTTCCTTCAATTTGGTTCGATAGTAGCACTCTCATTTGTGAGCCAGAAGGTCACAGGCTGAAACCGCTGTGGAACCTACACACTCATCATAGAGCCTAGGAGCACCGTCAAAGGTTCCAATTGTCTGTTGAGATATGAAATATAGCTCCACCTGACCATATGTAAGTGTTCTCACAGCATCTTTCAATGGAGAGCAGGAGAGATGGTTTTCTGTCCAAATTTCCAATCCCAGTCTCAGATGCCCTGCTTTTCACACCAGGCATCTTTAAGTGCTACTGAAATAATATGGGTTTTGGACACATGTTGACCTGTGGTCTGTGGGAAAAGAATAGAACAAGTAGGTCTGATTGGATAGCTCTTTTAAAGAACAGCACATCATGATGGACCAAATGACCTATTTCTGTGCAGTAAGATTCCATGATTTTATATTCTCTTATGACATAGAAGGAGGCCATTTGCCCCTTCCCATCTATGTCAGCTCTCAGACTCTCAGAGCAATCCCATCAATCCCATTCCAACACTTGCCTGTAACCAATTCCTCTCACATGCCCATCAATTCCATCCTGATTATCCTACCACCAACCTACACTGGGAGTAATTTATAGTAACCAAAGTAACTACAACTAGCGCAGTCATGGATTTGGGTGGAATTCAGAGTACCCAGGGAAAACCCACACAGTTATAGGGAGAAAGTGCAAGCTCCGCTTTCAGAAAGGGTCAGGATTGAACATGTGTTGCTGGAACACTATGTCCCATATCTCCCTGTCACAGCTGTCTAACGCTGACATGTCTGCACATGTTTCATCTGAATTGATTATACATTTGCATCGGTTTTAAATATATGAGGAATGAGGAAGGTAAACGATATAATTTGGTTCTTGTGGAATGGCATGGTAGTGTAGGAGGCAGGCACAGTAGTGTAGTGGTTAGTGTAACGCTTTACAGCGTCAGCGACCCGGGTTCAATTCCGGTCACTGTCTGTAAGGAGTTTGCACGGGTCCCTCTGTGTGGGTTTCCTCCGGGTGCTCCGGTTTCCACCCACATTCCAAAGATATATGGGTTAGGAAGTTGTGGGCGTGCTGTGTTGGCGCTGGAAGGGCGGCGACTCTTGCTCGCTGCCCCCAGAACATTCTACGCAAAGATGCATTTCACTGTGTGTTTCAGTGTTTATGTGACTAATAAAGATATCTTATCTTAACTTATATTACCCCAAAATATGTACCAACTCTCTTGAAAGAAGGACTGATGACATAAAGGAAAAGGCTAATGCAACAGTACTTTGTTGGCAGGAGTAGGGCACTTAGCCTCTTGTTCACAAATTACATTGCTACAAAAGAAAACACCTAACAAGACACAAACTCTAGCAGAGAGCAATGCCAAAAGAGAGAATACCTGGGGAGACTGTAGATGTACACAGTGTAGCTCTCTGAGATAAGAGGGAATGTTGCTTTTCACTGGGGCACCAAGGTACACCATCAGTTCCATTGTGCTTCAGAACAAAACTTGATGCATTAAAACATCCCACAGGACATCATTTCTTGCAGTGGTAAGGTTTGACCAGCTTTCAGCATTATCCTGGACTTTCCTGGCAATAAAGGTTAATCTGCTGAACGCTGTTGTGAGCCTTACCCTGGAAAGATTTGTGGGAGTGGGCAAAAAAATGTATTTTCACCTCCTTTGAGTACTTCCCTTTATTAAAGTGTTGGAAGTAGGAAACTAGGACTGAGTGGATTTAACCAGAGTTTTCAACCTCTAACAGTGACAAACAGTAGAAGCAAACGTGACAGTCTCTTTATGCAGCAACATTCAGAAACCAGGAACATGGAGGAACAAACTTCCTCCTTGGTTTCACGTTCTTCCTTAGCTCAGACGACAAGAATGTTCCTTTAAGTGCCTGGCTCTTTCACTCGTTTTTGTAATTGGCACAAACAGACCTTCCTGTTGTCGACCGACAGCCGCAGCACCTAACCATAAGTAATCTGCCACTCTTTCCATTTCAGTCATGCCCCAAACTGCTGTCTTAAAATATTTACAATGCCACAGAGACAGAAACTCAAGACTGAAAATGAGACAGATTATTAAAATAACACAGGCCAATTCTGGGTGGCGAATAGGGAAGGAAATTAATCCTGAATAAATTATGCAAATTAGAGACTGCTGGAAAACAAAAATGTATTCAAGGTCTGTGCGGCTCCATAAAGGATATTCTGTATCCATGGCAGAAAAGAAGCACATATCATTTTAATGAACTGGTCCCCATAGATTTAAAAAGTATGTACTTTGACATATTGACTGAAATGGAAATGAAAGATTCTCTGATCTGCCACAAAGACCGATGGGTAAGGAGGTTGCCTTGGGTGGATCTGAGCCTTGAGTTCAAATTGCCTCGGGGGCCAGAGTTAATTGCAGAAAAAGCAAGGTCATGTTCTGTTGTTCCCTTCACTGTTAGGTCCCATTAACTGAAAGAAGTGGGAATATGGCTGGGAAAGGGCAGGACAGGCACCACGGACTGGATAGAATGCACAACCAAGGTGAATTCGAAACTGGGATGGTGGGAGTGGCTGGCACTCTTGATGGGGATAGAACCTGGTGACCAGTGAGAGGTGCTCTCCGTGTACCAGTAGTCTCATATCCAGCTTCTGCGCTACATCAATCTTCCATTTTAAAATTCAAAAGTGGATCATACCCACAGAGACACGATGTAAAAGTTCCCAGAAAAAGGGGCAAAAAATATGCCTAAGATATCTTACAGCCCTGCGTTTTGCACCTTTTCATGTTCCTTTGCATCAATCTCTGACTGCCCTTATCTCATAGATTTTGTTTATTTTCTCTCTTTCTCTCTAATTGCCTTCATTAACCCACTGACCCGATGACCTCTACAACTGATCCA
>JARFYF010000059.1:22533246-22545533 GCA_030265395.1 Rhina ancylostomus | reverse complement strand
AAACCCCCTCCTGTCCTCCCTTCTCCGTAACCACTCAGCCTCAGTATAAAGTCATTGATTCAACCTCTCATATATAACATGTGGTGCCCTGCACCTCTGTCAGTTAGAACTCTCCTTCTGTTACTCAGCACTTTGCTGGATGTTTATACTTGATAAAGGTTTGCAGGGTGACGGGGAAAGAACTTCCAAAGAGCAAACTGCACAAACAGGATGGACAGAATAGTCAGGAGCAACAAACAATGTGCTGGAGGAATTCAGCGGGTCGAGCAGCATCTGTGGGGGGGGGGGGGGCGAGGGGAGGAAGTGTCGACATCCTGATGCAGGGTTTCAGCCTGAAATGTCAGCAATTCCTTTCCTCCCTCAGATAGTTTGTTGTTGCAGATCCCAGCATCTGCGTTCTCTTGTGTCTCCCCTGGGCAGTATAGTCTCTTTCTTTGCTCTAATCTCCTTGCATGTCGTTCTGTTGTTTTCTATTTTAGTGAAGGGTGCTGTCCATTGATAACAGTGACTGACTTGAAGGATGTCAGCAAGGCACTGAGCATTGCTGCACTAGCATTGTCTTTGGTATCTTCTGGTCTACAATTCCTTTTGTGGTCCCAAATTGTGGAAATAAAAATACATTACAACCTTTGCTTTCTGCCACTCTCCCCATTCAGAATGTTAATACCCCGTTAAAACATGTGGTTGGCTGTCTTTGTTGGGTTAACACACATTTAGGCTTTCACAGAGTACTGGCTGGGTCACCTTGGCCACTTTCAGCTCAGTTGGCAGTAGGAATGGTGCAGCCTGGGGCTACACCAGCAGGTGGCGCTCATCACCCACAGGTGCAACTAGGAACAATGCAGCAGTCAGGGTGAAGTTTTCCAGTGAGGGAAACGGCAAATCCCCCTGATAATAACTACCCAGTGACTAGCTTTGAAAGATGAATTGTTTTATTTGAGCAGAGGATATGCTAAACTCCAGCAACAAAATCCTTTTCACCAGCTTGCTCCTTATGCTTTGTATTAACAAGAATAACGCTTTACCTTTCTCCAGTTTTATGTTGTAAGGGAGGGAAAATTTTATTTAGGTTAAAAAAAAGTGTCAATTTTCCAGGCTAATTATATTCATCTAAAGTCATTGAAACAGATGGTGGTCATTTAACATTGCCATTCATGGGAGCTTGCCATAAACAAATTGGCTGCTTGCTGTGTTTCCAACATCACCCCTAATAAGTACTTCACTGGCTGCGAAGGGCTTTGAGATGTCCTGATCTCAGGAACAGTGCCAAGAGTTAATTTTTCATTAAAGTTTAAATCATATTTCAAAAGCCCACTCCCCTTCTCCCCACCGCAACACGTTGCCTATCTCTAGGAACACCTCAGCCTCTGAACCTTTCTCTCTTTCTTTAAGTTGTTCCTTCAAGACAAGGTCTGGCCAGGCTTTTGGTTACCTGTCCTAACATGAAGCTGTGTTTCAAATTTTCTTGCCAATTATGTTGGGATGTTTTGCAATGTCAGAGTTAAGGGCAAGTTTATTTTGAAGGTTTTGTTACTGGTAAGGAGCTTGACAATCTGGTACTTTTCTTAAAATTACTTATTTTAATTCAAATAGTTTTCACCTCTTAAACGCACCTGGAAAGTGTAAAGGGTAAGGCATTGGGCCTCTTTAACCTCTGGACCTGTACTCAGATCCAGCCTAGACAAATAGAATTTCTAGGCTTCCTTGCATTTAATCTATCGACTTATGCAACTTATGAGTGCTTTGCTATTGAATTTCACCTGAAAACTGATCACATTGTACTCATTGCATCTTTAACAAAGTTCATAAAATTGCTTCCAGGTCCCCCATGTGTATGACACACAGACACGGGGAGGTGGTAAGACATGGGAGATGGTGTGCAATGGTGATCAAGCTTCACTTTTGGGAAATTCAAGCACACTTAAGTGGCCAGAATTTGGTTTGACCACTCATGCATGAGCAGGCTTTCACTACGAATGGGAGGCCTGCTTCAGTGATAAGATCACCTGTCTGTGGAGATCAGCTTGCAGCTCATGAGCAGAAGTAGGCCCATGCATTGCTTGGCATAGAACAATTTCTAGGCTGAGGTTTGTGGCTTGGAAAATTTACTGCTGGGAAGGTTCTCTGTTTCACAAGATGCCAATAACCCACTTTAGAAAACTCTTCTTCCCCAGCTTATGACTATCAGAGGGTGGGACAAGCAGCATTGCTGAACTTTCTGGCATTTAGGAGGGCAACCCTTTTCAATTTTTGATGGTTGTGTATCGGTAAAAGTAGAAGTGTCAGACTTGGCTAATTAGACTGCTCCTCTGGGGCTGAAGCTGAGATATGTCATTACATTAATGTGGTATTACCTTTAGTGGGACACTCTAGTAGTGCAGTGGGATAGATAATTGTTTGGTCAGGTGAAATGGTGCTAGATGATATTAACATGGTTGTATGAAATTAATCTGTCTGATATTTTAATGAAAGTGTTAAACCATTTAACACAGGATGGAAAGAGCCTTCCCTTGGGAATGTCAATTCCAATAGAGTAGGTAGCTGTGAGCTAATGTCATAAATTTGCTGTATTTGGCATTTTATTGCTCTGTTATCTCTGCTGCAGTAAATCACGTGTTAACATGCAGAGATTATGGTTCTACTCAGATTTTTAAAACCTCTCTTTCTATAGGTGACCTGGGGACTAAAATAAAACATTGGTGATGTGCCTTCATGGGAGATATATTTGTAGAACCTGCCTTCTCCTGGGAAGCTATCATTGACATCAAGGCTAGCAGCTGGTGACTGGGGACCCAGCTCAGCACATTGTGAATGAAGGCCTCAGAACTCATTACTGTTCGGCACAGTGACTGACCCTTTGGAGCAGCTCCATCTCTCCAAACTTAGAGGGAATAAGAATCGATTTAACTCCAAATAGGATAACTGATTTAATACAGGACAAGAAGCCTTGCCAAACTTCCCCTTCTGTTGTTTAGCTGGATAAAGGCCCTGCCTAGTGATAAACTGCACCACAAAACCAATAGGCACCATACAGGCCATGTGGCCCATCTATTTCATTCCTTTGACTGATGCCAGCTGCAGCCTCTTCTGGGATTTTAGTGGATACAGTAAGGCAGGAGTTCCTCCTTTTACCACCAGCTGACAGTTGCGGACCTGGACTGGCCAAGGTGTGAGCCATGGCTCACGTACTGGGTGGAACATGCAGTGTGAGCACTTGGGTGAAGGGAGCACAGGAGACTGCATCCAAATATAACCTCCTTTACTGGCTGCACTTACCATTCCAGGGGAAGCACTTCTACTAATCTGACATCTGAATGGCCACGTCCAGGAACCACAGAATACAGGGCTGATTAATGAGTGTCCACAGGTTGTGTATCTTGCAAGTAATGATTCCAAAAGTTCAGCGGTCCCTGATGATGGTGGCAGGCAAGAATGCTTTTGTTCCATAAACTTCTAATTGATTGCAGTCTTGGAGAAAGCCTCTGCATTTAAATTATATTGTTTCACGCTCAGTTGCAAGTATTCACATCTCTGAACCAGAAGGTTGTTGGTTCAAGTCCTTCTTTAGGTGCTTGGGTATTAAAATCCAGACTGATGCTCCCATGCAGTACTGAGGCAGTGCTGCACAGTTGGAGATACTGACTTTCAGATTAAACTGATGCATCACCTACATTCTTCAAGCATGCACTAAAGATCCCATGGCATTGTTTCAAAGAAGAGCAATGTTCTTCTAGTCTCTTGGCAGATATTTATCCCTCAGTCCTCGTTTCTATATCAGACCACCCAATCAATATCACATTGCTGTTGTGGTAGTTTGCTGTGTCCTAATTAACTGCCACATTTCCTAGATTAAAACAATCAATTTGAAGATGCTTTGAGATGTTTGTGAATGGTGCTAAAAATTCTGTCTCCTTTTTAAAAAAAAATGCCTTTAAACCAAACACAAGAAGTGAGCAGGCGTTACAGAGGCAGCCTGCAACACATACAGCATCAGGGCCCCAAGAAACTAATTTTCCAGCTTTGGAAGACTGACTGGGTCAGTTACATGTCCCCACATAGCCTTGTCTGAAATGTAATACCGACAATGGAAGGAAGAAAAATATCAACTAACTATTCATAGCAAAATGAAAACGCTTTCCAACAAGAGACGTGAATGAGTTTCCATTTTCAGTCCCTGGTCTGTGTTATGTTAGTTTAACTCACCTTGAGATGTGCAATTAAGGCTGTTCCCTTTGCTTGTGTGTAGTTATGGAGGTATCATCATTTGATGTTTCAGCATTGACCATTGTGGCCAGTTAAACTGATTATTATTCTATCTACTTATATTTTTCATGACGCACAAGTGTCAAAAAAGAAAAATGTAATCCAACAATCTTCGTTAAATATCTCTGATAATTTTTCTTTCGAGGTTTGCTCATAACAGGATTCAGGAGATTAATCTTTACTTCCTGAATATTTCTGCAGGTTTGGCAACCAAGCTGTGGCAATGCCAAAAGCTTTTAGTGAAAGGACATGTCAGATTGAAAAACGGAAAATAAGTCAAATAAGCAAATGACGAGATGCCATCAAAAACAAAATTACAGGAGAGAGAAATTAAGGGGTGAGGGGTTATGTGTCAGCCAAGTACTCAAAGACAGTGAACCAGTCTTGTTGGACCAGGTGGCACATGTAAAGAGGAGACAGCAGATCCAATTCCAGCAGTAAAAAGACTTGCATTTCATTAGCACCTTCCTCATCCTCGGGATCTCCCAAAGAGATTTACAGACAATGAAGTAACTGCTGTAATACGGGAAACACAGCTGGCAACATGTGCATAGCAAGCTCCCACAGACAGTGATTTGTTAATGATGTTTAATCTAGGTAGGGTTGGAAGGTGGGTTTGCCCGAGCTGCAGACCTCTGCTGGGTGGGCCTTCAGCCACATCATTTTTTTATTAGGACCAGGAAAAGCCACTTTGGCCTACTCACCCATACCCCACAGGTCAACGCCAACCCTGCATCCTCCTCTACTCACCGTCTGCTTAATCCTTTCTTGCCAGCAAATCATTTAGCCTAAGAACAACCTTTGGTGCAAGACAGGCAAAGCTGAACTGAGAACTGACCATTCTTTAATAAACAGGACTTTTAAAAAAAATTTATTCATTTTTCAGAAACTGGTTGTCGTTGACAAGGCCAGCATTTATTGCCCATTCCTGGAGGTCCTCCAGAAGATAGTGGTAAGCTCTCTTGAACTGCTGCAGGTTTTCTGGAGAAGGTGCTCCCACAGTACTATTGAGTAGGGAGTTCCAGGATAAAGACCCAGTGATGATGAGGGACCAATGTTATATTTCAACTAAAGACAGTGTGTGAGTTGAAGGGAAAGTGGCTGGGAATGTTCGAGTGCACCTTCTGCCCTTATTCTTCATGCTTGCGGTGATCGTGAGTTTGGAAGGTGTAGCCTGGGCAAATTACTGCAATGCACCTTGTAGTGTCTCTACCTTTCTTTCCTCTCTATTAATATTGCTGCCATCTGGGTCCCTTTGAAATCTTCTCTTTTGCCAACAATAAACTATCGAGTGAGTTCTTCTCCGTTGACATCACTGTGTTGAAATCTGAATTCATTATCTTACCTAAGCTAACTGGATCTTTCATTTCTCCCCTGTCTTTCATGACCCCAGCATGTCCCAAAGCACTTTGCAACCAATGACATTTTTAAATGTAGTCACTGTTGCGAGGCAGGAAACACGCCACCCAATTTGCACATGGCAAACTCCCACAATTAATGCAGACCAATAACTGGAGAAGTATTTTCAGTTTTGATGGAGCCCTGCACTTTAGCAATAACATCTGTATCATCTCTACATCCAGAACTCTGTTTTCAAGGTCCCAGTCCAACAGCAGATGGCAATGTGCTACTGCAACAATATCCTGCCTGTGTTTCCACAGTGCCCTCAACATCTGGAAATGCTTCTGGTGATATAGTGTCCTCTTACTGGGCAGGAATGAGCTTAAGCATTTTACTCATTGACTATGAAATCTGATCCATAGATATACTACCAAGGACTTAAGTCAAACCAGAATGCCTGTTAAACCATTATCTGTCTGGGTCTGGAGGTAGTTAGGAATATCCTACAATAAATTAAATGTAAACTGACGTGCTTCTGTCTAGGAATCTTTGCCTCCAGTTAAGCTGTGTTGGTGGTAGGCTGCCTACTCACACTAAGCTAGAGTCCTCTTCACCCTTCTGGGCACTCACCTACCGGAGCCGTTCTCAGAAGACTTCTTTACAGGGTTTTGTTTCCAGCAGAGTCCAAATCTTTTAACTTTCTGAGCACCTCTTTCGTGTCAATGATCTGCAGAAAAACAAAGCAAAGTAAATAAATAATATGTTGTTGTGGCCCCCAAATGCTTTGATTTCTTATTAATTATTAATAAGCCAGCACTCAGTCTTGAATATAAATAGTTGTGAATTGCCACTCTGTGATGGCTATTGAAAAAACATTTTTATTTATGTATTTATGCAAAAGTGGAAGGAGAGACACAATGTTGTTGGGAAAGAAAATTCTGGATTTGGAATGTTAGAATGGCTGTTAACATAGGGGAGGGAATTGTGGCTTTCTGAAGGTTTGACTGCTGTGAATTTGGGGAATGCAGAAATTTCTCAAAGGAGGGGAGAGTTGGCTCACCAATAACTACCTCAAAACCATCGGGTTGGAACAAGGAATTTTGTTTCTTAATTCAGTTACGCTGAACAGTTAAATTGCCCTTTTGTTCTCGGTTTCTCCCCACCTTTCCTCAAGATGCTGAGGGAGACGAGAGCTGGCACATTGCCTCTTGTCTCCACACAGATGTTCTTCACCTCCAAGTCTTGGCAATGTGTTGCAACAAACAATCTGCTGGTCAAGCAGCACCTGTGGGAGGAAAGGAATCGTTGACGTTTCAGGTCGAAACCCTGCATCCTTCCTTCCACAGATGCTGCTCGACCTGCTGAGATCTTCCAGCAGATTGGTTGTTGCCCCAGATTCCAACATCTGCAGTCTCTTGTGTCTCCATGGCAATGTGTTACCGGGCTACTTGACCGTGGAACCATCACGGCCTCCTGAGCATCAACAAAGATTCAGTACCCAACAGACATCACTACAGAGCAGTCAAGCATTCGGTCAACTGCCTCACTTGTCTGGGGTGTGGAGGTAAATCAGATGCCTTCTGTGCTGTGAGGATCCAACTGGATATCAGATGTGGGAGCTTCCAGGCCTGTACACCATATGTTGCATTTACTCATAGCAGGCAGTTTGATTAATGTCTGTTAATGAGTGATCATGTCATGTCATCATCAATCTAGTGGTGATGAACTACTGCTTCATAATAACTATTGCCCATCTCCAATACTTTTACTAGTGATTGCTTCAATAATAATATAATATACACACACATTAATAACTGACTGAATTGTCCTAAGCTGAAGGCTAATTGTCACCTCAGAGGATTTAGAAGAACTGGGGATGCAACCAAAAATAAGATCAAAGTGTTTTGAAGATTTTTTAAGGCAGACGACATATATCCAAAGGGATTTAGGAAGCAGGTTCCAGTGCAGAGGAGGAATCTGAAATTCTGGGTGATTTTTATATTCAAAGTGAAAAATGTCAATCAGAGAATTTAATATACTTTTTCAGCATTTGCCAATGCATGTTAGGATCAAACATGAATACCCAATCTTCTGACTTACGAGGTCTGGAATCCTTTATGCTTTGACCACAGGCCAATAAAATTAAGTGGAAACTCCCAAATTGTTTTGAAATAAGGTGGTACAAGTAGAAGAGAAAGGTTTTGTATCCTATTAGTCTAGATTTCTTTTGACCCGATCTTAAGCAGCTTTGTGCATCATTCACTATTGAGGACTGAATGGGGTAAAAGGCTTACAAGGCAAAATGTCTCTCTTTATCTGCACTTTTTACATCCATTTATTCTTCTGACGATGTTGATGTGTTACTTCTTGCAAAATGACAAAAGAATCTTGTGGTCAATGATCCTCCCTAGGGACCACCAGCAGGCAAAAATCTGAAATTATTGGTAGAGGTTAAAAATGTTTGCAATTCATTTGAAACCGCACTTCCAAAATTCTAACTGTCCATCCACATTCCCCTCCCTGCATTTACCACAACATTTTATAACTACTGTTCTGAAACTAACCAAGTTCTCACCTCCACTCTTAATGTCCTAGTCCTTGTTTAAAGAATGAGTCTCTCTGCCCTGTCACTGCGCCTTGGATGACCCACAGCCTTGCTTCCTTAATTTCAAAAGGTACAGACTCGATGGCATGTGGTAGGCAACAAGTTTAGCCGTTCAGTGCAAAATGCAGCTGGGCTCCATAAAGAACTACTGCACCCCAATCCTCTGCTAAATCTGCTCACAGCTCAGGATAATACCAGACTGAGAAAACAAACCTCCAAACCTTTCTCCTTTGCCTCCTTTCAAGGGCTAGGCTTATGCGCTGTATTTACACTAAGGTTAAGACCAACTGATCAGGATCCAGTTCGCTGGGCTCATTTTCCATATAGATGCTGATGACGTCCAGCTCTACCGTGTCGTCACCACCCTTGACACTTCTACTGTTTCTAAATTATCTACAGGTTGAACAAAAATATCCTCTGAGTAAACATTGGGATAACTAAGGCCATTACCTGCACTCCCCACCACAAACTCTGTTTTTCTACCTGGAAAATGGAAAAGGTTGACCCAAACCTGCTCACAACTTTCGCTTCATGCTTAACCCCGAGACGAGCCTCCAAACAAGTTTTTGCACAGCCACTTAAGACTGCCTCTGCAGTATTACCCAATCTCAGTTCTCCACGACTGAAACCTTATCCAGCGCACTGATTTTCAATATAATTTTCTGTATTGATTCTGATATCTTCAGTCTGATATCATTGACATTTCATAAGATGGTAACTCTGTTCCTCTCTTCATTGGTGCCACCTGGCCTGCTGAGTATTCCCAGCATTTAAGTTTGTTTCTTTCAGATTTCTGGGATCTACTGTATATTTTGGGGATTAAGACCTTCATCATTGTCTTACAATCTCTCAAAGATCTCGCGGCTCCCTACTTTGATAATCGTCTCCAATATTACAACTTCCAAAGACATCTACCATCCTACACCTCTGATCCCTTCACCATCCCTCCACTTAATCATTCCACCATCGGTGGCAGTGCTTTAAGCTACCAAGCCCTTGAGCTCTGGAATTGCCTCTGTAAACCCACTGTCTTTCCTTCTTTAATATAATTCTTTGCAGTCTTCTCTTTGGCTGAGTTTTTGGTTACCAGCCCTAATGTGCACGGTGTCAAATTTTGCTTGATAATGCGTCTTAAGCACTTTGGAACATTTTGTTATGTTAAAGCCACTAAATAAGTGCAAGTTGTTATTTTGTTATTCTTGAAGAAAAAACAGTTTCTCCATAATTGAAATGCAATCGCCTTTTCAATCTTGCTATGTAGCAGTGGTGATTACATTGACTCAACTGCAGATCAATAATGAAAACAAATCTATTATTCTGGCGTGAATCAATGATAGATCTCTTAGAAGGGATGTTCACTAATAGGTATATACAATGACACATTTCTAAAAGGTCTGCATAACTGATATCTATGTCCTCACAATTGGTTGTGAAATATTTTGGATTCACTGTAAATGCTTGTTGTTAATGAATCCCTAAACAGAAATCTCCAACACTGCATTGCAGAGACTGAAAACAAACTTTTCTTACAGCATCACACTTTCCCTCTCCTTCAGCTAACCAGAAACCTACTCATGCATGTCACATGGCAATGGCAGACTTTTCTATTCCTTCCCCTGGATTATGAGATTATTTGGGCACAGTGAATGATGTAGAACCCAAGAGCGAGGCTGCCCATTTTTGCCCTTTGTTTAAATCAATGAATGGAACATCCTGCTCAATATCCTTTCCTGACCATTTTTCCTGTTTTCAGCAATCTTAAAAATTCTGTGGCCAGGAGGGGGAAAAAGAAAATCTTCATCAATACTCAGTTCAAATGCAGCAACATTTGCTTGATGTACCAGTGCCTAGGTGTACTTAAAGATGAAAGCTCCACAATTATAGCTTTACCTACTAGTTCTCTGGGCAAGCTACCTTGTCATGAGAATATTCAGCAGTCACGGAAGGGTGTATGAAAAGGGCAGTGGAGATCTGGAATTCTACTTCCCTCTTCCAGGAATTAAGGGCAACTGGATTTAAAAAGATAGCTGAACCATGATCAAACTGAACATTGGAACAGGTTTGAGTGTCTGTATGGCTTATATCTGCTCCTGAAAAAGAATACAGCAGCCGTCAGAAAATCCGTGGAACAAATTACAGGAGAAATAAAGGACTGGATTCCAACTGTTAACAAGCCAGCCTAATTGAAAAGTATCTGGGTATCAATCATGCTGCGGAACATTGGATTTAAATTAATTAAATAATTAATGTTAATTTGATTACAGAGAACTGCATTTAACCCTCTAACTGCTGAACAGTTCTTTAATAGCAATTCTTTTCTCTTTCACACAATGTGTTTGTATAATTAATTTTTCTGCACATATGTTCCTTTAATTCTTTTTCTCTCCTTCCTCTCCAGCTCTCTTTCCTTCCTTCTGGAGGCATTAGATCAGGCTCGACTAACCAGCAATGCTCATAGCTTGTAAATAAACTAAAGCCCTTTCTTCACAGCCAAGTAGTCAAACTTATTATTGTCCTCACAGGGCTATATTAGATTGGAGATCAGAGGTGATTGTGACTTTCAAACTTAGTTTTTAAAAATCTGTAAATCAAAAAAGCCAGTATCTACAAAAATGACCACACAGCTGTCTTGAAAACTAGTTGGTTTATTGATGTCCTTCACAGAAGGAAACATCATACCCAGTCTGGCCTACCTGTGACACCAGTCCCATCCCAATGACTCTTAATTGTCTTCTGAAGTATATCCCTCATCTGAAATGAGTGTAGGTGTAGGTAAACCTGAGATGGGCAATAAATGCCAGCCTTTTCAGCAATGGCCACATCCTGGGAACAAGTAGGGAAAGCACACCCACTTGGCCAGTAGATGTGGGGAGCTGGTCGAACAGTGTGCTTAATGCTGGCTTGATAAACAACTGGGAAAGTGCAGCAACTATCTGGAGTGTACTGCCTGAATGGAGAAGGGAAGCAAGTTCAACTGTAACTTTCTAAAGGGAATTGAATATATCCTTTGACAAAACTGCAGGGCTGTAGGGAAACTCTGAGGGGAGTGCCAGTAATTTGACAGTTCTTTCAAAGAGCTGGCACAGGCATGATGGGCAATTGGCTTCTTTCTCTGCAGTATGACACAATGACCCTGATAATCCTTGCATCCCATGAAGTACTGTGTGTCGTAACCCAACTGAAAATTGCATAAGCGCAAAGTTCAATGTTATTCAAGACTGGGATTGGAACCTGAGCTCTGTGAATACCATTGGAACTCAAAACCTGTGAATGTCATTGGAACTCAGAGCCTGAAAGTGAGATTGGAAGCTGAACCCTGTGAATGGGCTTGCAACTCAAACCCTGTGAACTGGATTTGAACTCAAGTCTATGAATGAATTTGGAACCTGGCCTTCAGAATAGGATTCCATGAACAGAACTGGAACTCGCCCAAGGAAGGGATCGTAGGGTAGATTTACCTGTCCTGAGCTCCCAGTAGGGAGCTGTGCTCAAAGAGAGAACAGATCAGAGAATTAGAACAACAGTGTAGCAGAGCATCTGCAGTTAGACTGGGAGATCAGTAAACTTACCCTTTGGTATTATCTGACAACATAAGGGAAGAGTTAAATAGAAGTAAATGTTGAATGTAAACACCTAAATCTCATTGTTAGAAAGGAAGTTACTTCCTTGTATTCATTGAATTTTATTCTATTCATTATATTTACCATTGGGCACCATATTTAAAGGGGCAGTTGTCTACCTTACTGCTTCTGACAAGCATCCTTGACAACAAAGTTACTTGTTGGCAGCTTGTTTGTGTGAAGTAGATCAGAGTCTACATCATTTGTTTACATTGAACAGTACTTTAAATGTTCAAAAAAGCATATTTGAGACTCTCTCCCAGAGCTGAGAGCTGCCCAAGTTCCCCAGCAAAAACCTCTTCAAACCTTTCCCTTTCATGCTTTGGTCCTCTCACCAAACCTTTGTCTCTGCAACTGCTCAAGCCTTTGTTTTGTCTCTGCACAGCACTGAGACATTTTACAATATCGGAGTTGTTCAGCACACAGACATCCAGTGAAAAAGTACAACAGCAATCCCA
>JARFYF010000059.1:22498577-22508664 GCA_030265395.1 Rhina ancylostomus | reverse complement strand
ATGGTAGTGTAGCAGTTAGCGTAATGTTTTACAGTGCCAGTGACCCGGGTTCAATTCTGGCTGCTGTCTGTAAGGAATTTGGATGTTCTCCCTGTGTCTGCATGGGTTTCCTCTGGGTGCTCCAGTTTCCTCCCACATTCCAAAGACGTATGGGTTAGGAAGACGTTGGCATGCTATGTTGGTGCTGGAAGCATGGCGACACTTGTGGGCTGTTCCCAGGACACTGTTTGTTTGGATGTACATGTGACTCATAAAAGATATCTTATTTTATAATCTCCTATTTCTTTTGCTCTGAGGTAGTGGTTTCTGAAATACAGCCCAGGACCTTCTTCAGACTTTGACTCTTGGGCTGCCTGTTTATGGAAGAGGACCAGAGGAGAGAGTCAGCTAAATTCTTTCTTTTCTATTTAATGAGACATCTCAACAGAATGACACTAAAAAGGAACTACGTCAGTTACCAGGCCAAAACTAAGTGGAGCTGATGGCCTTATTTTGGACAATGAAGCTTATTATCTGTATGGCAATCTTCATTAGCAGAATGATTGAAATCAGAGCTTGGCATGTGATGGCCTCTGGGAGTGGCCTGGGTCCCACTATTCCATGTTGAGGCATTCCTCAGGAAAGTCGTCAGCAGCAGGCTTTGTAATTGTAGCCAATAATAAAACGTTGGTGAAGTAGTGCAGTGAGATTGTGGACTGGTGAATAATAAGTCTCTGCAACAGTGTGGGAAGTTACTATTGACCTACTTCAATACTCCGCACAAAAGTCAAACACTGTAGATGCTGAGGGTCTGGGGAAAAAATCAGAAAATGCTGGAAACACTCAGCAGGTCAGGTGCTGCCTGTGCAAAAAGAACTGGAGTTAACATTTCAGGTTGAAAATCCTTCATCAGAGCTGCTGACCCCTTCCTTCATATGCTCCTGTGGATGGAGACTGGAGTACCGAGACAGAATCTCTTGAATGTTTCTACTTCCCCTTGGTTCTGAGGGAATTGTTAAGATACATGAATAATGTGCACAATATTAAGCATTTTTAGTCATGAGGAAAGACTCAAAAGAATGCAGATTTTCAGTCATCGATGACAACTTCTTAGCTCAGTTACAATTTGGAGGTGGGAGGATGGGTTGTGGGGAGGGGGTAGTGGTTACCTGATGGGACATCAATGTGTATAATCCACCTTTATTCTTCTCTGTTTATTTTGGAAACAATGGTGAAAGTGGATTTCATGATGACTTTTGAAAAGGAATGAATAAAGATTTGAAAAGTAGAAACAAAATATATGATGATGTAGAGAAAGGGTAAGAGAACGGGATAATGTGAGAAATCCTTTAGAGTACAGACATAGGTGTGAGGGATGTAATAACCAAGCTGGCTCTTGATCTCAATTGGTTTATAAAAGGCCTTAGAATATCTGCACACGTTGTAAATACATTTATAACATTTCCAATGCAAGTTCTTGAACTATCCACAATTTCATTATGACACAATCAAATAGGACTAGTTCGGATAGTCATTTTGGTCAGCATATATGAGTTGGGTCAAAGTGCCTGTTTCTGTGCTGTATAACTCTGACTCTATGACAAGACATATTCTTTTAACAAATTCCCCAAATGTCATATTTGGATCTTGCAGTTTAATAAAAGAATACCTAATGAACTTGGGGCTGGTAAATATCTTTACCTTGATATGTTATTCCAACAAATTAAGATATAGCTCACCCAACCCCTGGAAAGAGATCCATGAAATCCCTCTGTAAATTCCTGTGTATTTACATTGAATGGGAAGGTGTTGCATATCTACCAAGTTGACCAGGAAGTCCCAGAGTCTCTGGGGACCTTCACAATTCATATCCAGTACAGGGTTTCAACAAGAATCAGTGAGGATGTAGCAAAACACAGAAGTAAATATACTGCAATGGTAGGATCATAGGATCAATGGGAGCCCATCATGTCCATGAAAGAGCCACTCGATTAGTTCCCTCTTCCTGCAGTTCTCAGTCTTTCAAATAATTACCCAATTCCCTGTTGAAAATTATTATTGAATCTGCTTCAAGTGCCCTTTCAGACACTGAACTCCAAATCACAACCATTCACCACCTGAGCAACTTCTTATCTTCCATTGAGTTCATCTGGCAATTACATTAAAACTTCACACTCTAATAACAATTGTGCTTTCAGTCGAATAGTTTCTGCCTAACGATGCTAACAAAACCTTTTATGATTTTGAACACCTGTATTAAATATCCCTTTAAGCTTCCCTGTTGTAAATGAAACAATCAGAGCTTCTCCAGCCTCTCCACAGGACAGAAGTCCATCATCTTAACAAAACCATGGGAGGGGGTTGAGATGGGGGTAGTGGTGGTGGCAGTGTTGATGTCCGATGTCCACCACTGGCCTTTTCACAGTGAGCCAATCATCCTACATGGCTCTTGTGTGCCTCCTGCTGGGCATTTACAGAATGGCACTGTCAGAAGCCTGGGAACTGGTGCCCTGCTTTCTTTTGGCGTGGGAATGGTGGGTGTTTCTGGAAAGAGTCTAAGGAAAACAAACAAAGGGAAATGTGCTGCAGTATTAATGGAGAGCTATTTAAGTATTGTCCAGAACCATTTGTTACAGGGTTGTAGTTAATCTCTCTTTAGTCACATCGGAACATGTGATTAGGGAAACCATTTTGAACATACACAAGTGCCAAATTCTTTTCACACAGACTAGAGTCTAGAGCATGAAAGAAAGACAAAGACTAAGGAGGTGGGGCAGATTTCATGAATTATTCTGCAGTCTTTTTATTTGCATAACCACTTGGGCGATTCAAGGTGCCAGCCGATCATATGGCTAATTATTTCCTCAATGGCCATTAATATAGCTGTGTTTTCTGCAACACTCAGTGCTATCGGTTGTTTGATTGAGATGTAGGCTGGGTAAGCTGACATAATGAAAGACTGTTGCTTTATCAATAATTGATTGGTGCTCGTTGAGACAGGAAAATTGTAATCTCGCAGATGGGCTCAGCCTGATACTTGATGGAATTTGTAAAACCAGGAGGCTGTTCAGATGAATGCTGTTCAAAAAAAATAGCGCCCTCAAAAAATGATAAATCAATGTGTAAAATAATAGGGGACCAAATTAGGTGAAACTCTCAGTCTGTCCCATTACACACGCTCAAACAGATGAACCTCTTATGGAAATATGGAAACAATTAGCTTGAGGGCTGTCCCTTCAGTATTCCCAGAGAAACGAGCAGGCTTTATATTTATGAAGCCTGTTGCAATGCTCCTAATGATGCAATTAAACTAGGAGGCAGGAGACTTTGATCTAAATGTGGTAATTTTTACAAAAATATTTCCAAGTGATAGATACTCATAATTCAGAGGATTTAATTGTACTTAATTTGTTTGGACTTTGAATGTGCTTTTAATTAGAGGAGAGATTTGCCTTTATGTTTAAGGCAGGCTGTCAGGGAAAATTAAGAACCAGTTTGCTTTAGCATTGCTGGTTTTCATCACAGCAGGGACCACAGAACAGAAGGTAGCAGATAATTAGAGTCAGTTTAGGAGCTAAAGCACAGGTTTGAATCATATTTCAGAGCAAATCTTAAAGACAAAAACTCTCTTTATTGGTCAGTGCAAGCCAGATTTCAAAATACTAAGGTTTTCACTGACTGTTCTGCCTCCAGTTGAACTGAGGTTAAATAATAAACTGTAAATACAAGATGCAATTTTTGTCAATAAGAAATCATATTAAGTCATCACAGGTGCATTACCTGCTGATTTCTCAGTGCTTCTGCACAACCAGGTTCCCCTCAGCCAGATTTTTTTTAAATGTTAATCTCAGAAACCAGACATGTTCAATAACCCAACTATTCAGTCAATACTTGATTCACATTAAATTTGTGATTCTTTCAGTGGATCAACAACAACATCTTGCATTTATGTAACACGGTTAACATTGTAAAATTTCCTTAGGCACTTCACAGGAATGTTATGAGGCAAAATTTGATCCTGAGACATATAAGGAGTTACTAGAACAAAATAGAAATGGACATGCAGTTAAGCTTTAAGGGGAGGCTTAAAAGAGCCCCCAAAGAGTTGTAGAAATGAAAGAGATTCCAGAGGAAGGAAGGAAGGATTGAAGCTTTAGATGGATTTGAAGAATTGGTGGAATGATTCATCATTTAGTGCTGGATTGAGCCCATTAGAAGCAAAGAATTTCAAAGGTGCAAACCCTACCACCAGGCCAGGAGTGCTACAATCTTTTACTATATTTGCTCTGAGGATATGACCAAAGATGATAAAGGCCACATTTATCAGCCACATCTAAATGACATTGGAAGAGCTTCCAATGAGAAGGCTATGGTTGGCTCTCTGCATTGCACTGATAATGGCCAGCTTGGTTGTCCAGTGGGCATCAGAGTCAATCAAGCAGACTCGGATTCAAGGTTATGATAGCCCAAATTGGATTGCATGTTTTTTTTCCTTGAAGTTTGCCAGGTAACCTGTTAGATTTCTATGATTATTTACAGAATTCATCATCAGTTCATTTTTGCTAATCCATAAACTGCAATATTTATTGAACTAAATTTGACAGATGGGATTTGAACTCACAGTCACTGGGTTGCTGATCTAATTCCTCAAATGAGAACAATTGGCCTCAGTCCCCAGGCTGGTGAGAGGAATTACCCCAGTGTTCTTCTGGTCAACATGTAGTGATCCTACTTATGTGGTCACTGATTGCTGGGAGGAAGAAAAACACAAATGCCTTAGTCACATAAACAACTGACACTATTACATCTAAGAAAGTTCACTTGGGAAAGACTGTGGGGATGCAACACCAGCAAAGGTAATCTCTCAGGAGAAAGGGAAGAAAACTGGAAGAGAGTTGGTTGAAATATTGTATGCTTTCTGCAAGGTATCATATGCATTGCATTACTGAGCCGAAGTGTTGAAATGAATTTAGTTAGCTCGCTATGTTAAGTTTAAAAGCAAGCATTGCCGTCTGCAACTAAGGTTGCAGTAACACAAAGTTTATGGCTTCATGGTCCAAGTGCATTCTCACTGTCAACACCAATGAGAAAGTTTTGTACACAAGATCTAGTAATTTTCTATTAAGGATTAATTGCAGGCAACATTTCTTGCTGCCAACAATTACTTAGAGATCATCTCCTTTGTCTCAGGTGAAGTGATTTTTTTTCTGAACATCGATGCTGGATCTTGCACTGAAAGTTCAGAGTGAGTCTGATTCGACCCCAGAGCAACACAGTTCCAAAGCCAAACTGACTTGCTTTGGGGCCATTTTATGCCTGAAAAATAAGCATAATGCGAACTAATTTCTACTCTAACTTGCTGCCTGAAATGGAAAGCATTCATTTCTCCATTGCCAATGTCCCTTGCCTTGATGAACACAAAATAACAAAGTGAAAAACAGTGTTGAAGTTCACACTACTTAATTCCAGAGATCAGGCAAGCAAGTTCAATCTTACACGCATGGTTAGGTGCAATCGCAGTCAGAGCACATTACACAATTGTTTCCTATTAAGAGTCTGGAAATAAGCCAACCCCCCCTCCCATTCTCCTTGTGCCTTATTGTGGTGATTGAACTTTAATTTAATTTAGCAACTGTTCAATACTTTGAAGAAACAGCAGTCAAATCGATTTCTTTAAAAATGCAGGATTTATTTCCCAATGAATTTAAAGAGCCCAAAAACTATAAAGCCATGAAATATCAGAACTAATGAGCATCTGCTATTGTGATCAGTACATTGTTTCTGAAAGTGCCATGTTAAAGAAACAGGTTTTGGAAATCATGAAGTTTCAGATGCAAAGATCAAATGGACAAGAATCTGACTTTGAAACAAACCTTGGTACGTGGATTTCATTTTGTACCATTGGTATTTTCAAAGTGATACTTTTATTTTGATAAATTATTTTTTCGCTTTCATCCACAACTTATTCCTTTCATCACTCACCTTGTCCAACTAAGAGACTGAGTTAGACACAATTATTTTAGAGACTGAAACAACTGAAAAATGGCTGATATAAAAAAAAGCAAGTTGACTTTTGCTGGGCTCTACTGGTTTATATATTACGTGAATACCTTGTGTAAGGTGCAAATGAATTAGACACAGGGTGTGGATAACCTCTATGAAATGTGACTAGAATGGGCACCAGGAGTGTATGGTTTGTTTTCAATGCAACTATTTATGTGAACCAGGTGTGGTGTACGGTGTAAGATATAACAGGTTTAGGTACCCTGTACAAGATGTTAATAGCATGATCTCAGTTGTGTGCCATGCTGGAAGAGTGACATATACGGGCATCAGTTTTCTTTACCTTGTTTAGGTTACAATTAGTATAGATGTGTGTCCAATAGGATTGTTCCTGGTCATAGCACCTCAGGTGCATAATCTCCATGAGATACAATTAGTTATATCATAGTCATAAGAGTAATACAGCATGGAAACAGGCCCTTTGGCCCATCTGGTCCATGCCAGTCACAGCATCCTCTTTGCTAGTCCCAGTTGCCCATGTTCAACCCATAACCCTCTAAGCCCCTCCCCTCCATCTACCTATCCAAATCCCTCTTACAATGTTGCAATTGTACCACCTCGACCACTTCCTCTGGCACCTCATTCCAGGCACTCACTACCCTCTGTGTAAAGAAGTTATGTCTCCTGTGTGCAATGTGATTGGTGTTTATTGGAAGTGTAGGTATCTGTGTAAGATGTGCTTGGTATAATGTCAAAAGTAGAAAATGCCTGGGAAATGTAACTGGTATTAGCATTAGATGGGAATGACCATTGTGAGATATGATTGCTTCCAGATACGTGCATTGTGAGAGATATGAAATTTGGTGTGAGGTGTGAGTCTAAGATAGTTGAACTCAGCTAAAGAGCTAGCAGGAAGATTTAACAAATCAGCAAGGGTTCCCATTCCTGATTATCATCCAGTGCTGAGAAGTGTCAGTAAGGGGATGTCAGATGGAGACAGAAATTGCAAATTGTGATGTCCATGCGTTCAAACAGCTGGAAAGTATTCACTGTTTCGGCTCAAACGGGCACAGGTGGGGAAATGGGCATCTTTTGGAGATGAAGGAAGGAAAAGACATGAACCGTTTTTTGTTGGCAAGTTGATATCAAATTGATATTTGACACAATGCTGACTTTTCCTAGGATTCTGTGACAGTCAATTATATTTTCATCGCCTATCCAGTGACAGCTCAAGCAGACTTGACATTACACACTGTGAAGAGTCACTTAACAGCAGATAAATCTCAAGCAGCAAGATTAAAATCCATTGGCCCTTTCAGAAAGCCAGCAAGTCATTTCCAGCTTTCAAATTACACAGAGACTTTTGTATCAAAGATTATTTTCTGCAAAACCAAGAGGAGTGTTTCAATTCAATACTTATATTACATCTCACTTCAGAGACAATATTCCAAGCAGTATTCTTTGTATTTTTGTTTTACCTTTTCCCTTCCTTCTCCTCAAGCCATTGGGTCATTAATGAAAATGATTTTAGGTAAAGTTGTATCACAGGGTCCTTGCTGGCCACTTGAATCACTGTCCACATCAATAGGCAGCTAAGCAGTAATTAGGGACCCTATACCCATTCCCCATCAACACCACTAACCCCACCCCCCTGCCCCCAACCCTTTTGTGATTTCAGTGATCACTAGCCATTTTTATTGCCACATAGGAATGTCTGCTGATGTATGAATCTTATGCACAACAAATAAATCAGTCTTGGTTTCATTCAGGCTGGCCACATAATTCATTTTCCCTTGATTTGCACACCATCTTTGTGAACAAATGACAGTGTCTGGTTCTTGAGCTCTACATAGAAGCAAACATCTTCCTTTACTGCAGCAGTGTTTAAGCACAAAAGGGCATCTCTGAGCATTTTTCCAGCAGCCAAGGGAATAACCAATGGTGAGGGAAAGGGGCAAAAGCACATTCAGGAAGAGGGTCTTTGGATAGGAAAGGAGTCAGGAAGAAGGAGGCAGGTAGGGAAGGAACTTCTAAGGAAGGAGGGAGAAACTTCTGGAGGAGCAACTGCTGCTGATAGAGAGTGAGAGGTGGAATCATTACATGCAATTACATACAGTAGATGAGACAGCATAGAATTAAACCATTTGGCCTGACTAATCTGCCTTGTTGCTTATACATCATATAAATCTCCTCCCATTCCACGATCGTTTATAATTACATAATACTTAACTAAAAGAATTAAGTATCCTGTATAAAGCCACTAATAACAAGTTCTCTCATTTGATAAAGAGTAAAAGTCAACAGGTTTTGAAGAGTGACTTCCTAATGTCTGGTGACAGATCAAACAATTTCATCTGATGTTAGCTATGCAGGTATAACTATTGCCACAAGGAAACACTTGGTGTGTCTATTCCAGAATGTCCTGTGCACTTTACAGACCATTAGTGCCGACGGGACCCATCAGGCATCTGTCTGTCATCGAGGCCTCTTGGGGAGGCTTCTGCTCTTTAAAGATGCTGGTCCTGGAGTTTGCTTGATTGCTTGGTAAGTGGTAAGAAGTTAGCTCTTAAAATCTCTCTGTTTCACTGGTGAGATGAAAATTAAGCTGGAAGAAAAGGCTTGTGCACTAACGTTAACATTACTGCAAATTTGTAAAGTCAGAAATTGATCCTGGCCCTTTCTCCACCTCCATGTGCCACAAAGAATTGACAGGTGTTTTTTTTCCCCCAAATGTTATGCCTTGATTTCTTCAAGAAACCAATCACTAATCACCTAACCACTAAGCAACTGTTCTCCATAGAGGATGGTGAGAACAGATAGGCTATTCAGCCTTGAACAGAGCAATACAACCCCACAGCCGGCAGATCTGCTGTCTTACAGCTCCAGCAATCCCTGTTCAGACTTGACATCCAGTGCTGTCTCTGTGGAGTTTGCACGGTTTCCCTGTGGCTACTTGGGTCTCCTTCAGGTCCTCTGGTTTCCTCCCACATCCCAAAAACATGCAGATTTGTGGGTTAACTGGCGACTATAAATTGCTTAAGTTGCTACTAGAATCTGGGAGGAGTTGATAGGCATGTGGGGAGAATAAAATGGGATTAGCATAGATGGGCATAACAGTTGGCTTGGGTGAGTTGGACCTATGGGCTTGTTTCTGTGCAGTACAACTCTATGACTTTATGACTCTCTGACTCTAAGCCTTGCAGCTCCTTAAACAATGTGAACAAACCACATTCAAAAGCAATGTTATCTACAAAGCAGCACTCTTGAATTCATAGCACTGAAGTGCTGACATATAATGATGGTCTAGTCCTAGATTAGGAGTTACCAGCCACAGCGGCTTGACTCAGAAGCAAGACTGTCACTGGTGAAGACAAATTGACTTTCAAGATAAGGGCTATTGCTATCCCAGTGCAGGGGATGGCATTACATTATCTGATGACCTCCATGGAGGAGGACATTATCACATACTAGTTGGTATTAATGTAACTGTTTCAATCTCTAAAATACATGAAACTAAAGTATTTAGAAGCTAAAGTTTACACATGGTTAACATCCAATAATAGTGAAAAACATTTCCAACAGGGAAAATGAAACAATTTCTTAAACTCTGAAGATGCTTAAGAGAAATTTAATAGAGGTTTCAACTTTACATGAGGTTCTGGTGTAGTAAGTAGGGAACACTGTTTCCCTTGGGAGGAAGGTCAGTACCAGAAGATAATTAAGATAATATTCACAAAAGGCAAGGGGGAGATGAAAAGAGGTACCTACAACTTCACCAACTATATTGATCTAGAATAGACTGACTGAAAGCGTGGTGGAAGTGGATTCAATTGTAACTTCCAAAAGTGAAATAGACACATATTCTGAAAAGAAAAACATGCAAGGCTTTGATAAGAGGGTGGCAGAGTGGGAATTACTGATGGTTCATTATTGATGGTTCTCTCAGAGAAATGGCTTGGGCATGTTAGGCCAAATAACCTCTGTTATTTGACTCAGTGAAATATAATGATTCATACCTAAGCGATCCATCTTTCTTTACAAAATTCAGGAACAGGAAGGCACACATAATAAGAGGACCAGAAAACATTGTGAAGCTGATGGATAT
>JARFYF010000059.1:22404310-22429705 GCA_030265395.1 Rhina ancylostomus | reverse complement strand
TCTTTAATCTCTTCACTTTCCTTCTGCTGCTGCAAGCAGGAAAGGGCAGTTTCCTCAGGATTGCTAAATTGTGGAGGTTACCAGTAGGTAACAACAAAGCATGAAAAGATCTCTGGAATGAAATACAGGGCAGTCTCTGTGCAGACTTACAACCCAAGGATCCTGATAGCATTCTCAACTAATCTCCTTGTGATTTCATAGCTGTAGTTAAAATTGCTTTTATCAGTATGTCCAGAAATCTGGACTGGAATGAAGATCCAAGTATAGGGGGAATAACCATCTAATCATTCCCTGTACCAGAATCTGGATATAACTGCATGTTTGTGATGCCAGCTACTCTCTACTCAAGGAAAAGATGTGAAATTGCCTTTCAATGAATAAAGACCATCCATGATAACCAGTGTGCAGAAGTATGCTGCAAAGATGGAGACATGGCACATATTAGCCATTGGTGCCTGGATGCTAAGTTCAGGATGACAGTGATCAGTATAGGTAAAACAGTCCATTGATGGTCTGGAGCTCTGATCAGCACAAATTTCCAAACAAACCTGCAAGTAATTGATAATTAATTTAAATAGCTCAAGTACAGGGTTTATCTCTACTGTTCAAACTTGGATTCCCATGTGTGAGCCTCACTGTTTGTTAATAGTATATTCATGTATCATTTTCACACTGGAGGAATCAGTTGGATGTGTTTCATGCTTGTGCACATTCTGCCTGACATGAGTTTCATGCCTGTGCATGTCATGCCACTTTCCTCTAACAAGTGCATTTTACGACATTCCATATTTACATGACTTTCCTTTGTTTTGGAACTGTTGATCAAATGAAAGCCTACTGTGTGGACTTTACTGAATCTAACTGTAAAACCAAACCAATATGCAGTGTGTGATGACTGATTCATGATTAATAGCATTTGAGCCCCACTCTCATTTCATTTCAGCATAAGCATGGCTTGTATATGAATGCACATAATGTCAGTTTTACAGTGCCTCATCATTTTCTTCAGGACAGTTCAGAGAGTTTTCTGTTCATTAATTAAATGCTTTTCTTGTTGTGAGATATTCTATGGTTATTGAATATGACTAAGAAAATGAAATGCATATTTTTTGGTGGTGTTAACTGAGCAAGGCACATTCAGCAGAACAACAGAAAAAGTATTTTCCTACATCCATCTGAACAAGCAAAAGTCAATTTAACTTAAGAATACTCTGTATAGATCACCCAGTTCCTGTCCTTGAATATATTGCATCATCTGGGCACAATGACCAGAAGCAAGAGATCACATGCTCAGTAAGGAGCCTGGCCAATGTAATGACTATTATTTTAAATGAGTGGACAATCATCAATGGCTAACTCTAGTTTTCTCTGTGCACTGCACCTAAATGACTTAGACCACCCCCAACGTTGCCTTGGAATTAACCTATGTGATCAGTTAGATAATAACTTCCTTAATGGGGAGAAAAATGCAAGGCTCATGAGACGTAGTAGCAGCAACCAGATAGCTCTTTCAAAGAGGTTCAATGACCCAAACTGGTTCTTTCAGTACTGTAAGAGTCTGATTTTCGATGGTGTTTCTCATTGAAAGTCTGGAATACAAAATTTATCAAGTGTACCTCTAATCAACTAAAAGTGCTATTTAGCTCACAGATGAGCTCAGGTTTAGAATTATCTCTGATAGTACTCCAAAATTAAGATGCTGAAAGTCTCTTCAAAGTTGTCAAACCAAATCCCAGTTTAAATGCATCCGGGAAGAAGAGAAAATGAATTAAACAAAAATTAAAGGGAAGAAGGCTTCTGGATAAAATATTTGATACTGTGTATATTTCATTCATGATATAATTTATAATGCAATGCCTTCCTCTCAAATGTACTTTGATAAATTCAGGTGTTGTTCCTAAACATCCAAAAATCCTATGTTGTGATGTTTATCGCTGCAAAACTGAAGTTGGATGAACCTGTCCTGTCAATTTAAAGCATAGTCCATAGGAAGGTACCTGAATAGCATATTCTGAAAGAAATTATGGCCTAGGTGCAGGGACTTTTATTTTGTGGATTGACATGTTTTTAAATCCCAATTTCTACCTTAGAATGCAGGCCAGATTATTAGACTCACTAAGAAATTATAGTTTTATTTTGCTTTCATGTTTTGACATCTGAAGAACACCAGATTGCCAAAACTCTTTCTTTGTGAGAAAAAAGAAATAAAGTTTCACACAGCAGTATCAGCGTTGCACAAAACTAATAGTGTTGCAGTTCTTATTAAGGCTGTTTACCAAGCATGGCCAAAGATTGCTGCAAAGATAATTGTTAAAGCTGAATCATGACAATGTCTGGGCACTCCAGCCCAATATAATCATCATCTATAATAATGCTTGTTTAATTATTCTGAACATTGTTAAAGCTGCATCACACCTTGTCTTTAATTTCAGAGTTACCTTCGTAGTGTAACACAGCCAGAAGGCTACTTAGGTCCAGACTGGGACTGTGTTCCTAATGAAAAATGTAAGAAGCAAGTATGGAGCTGTACTTACGAGGATGGCCGAATGAAGGTTTAGCCTTGCCTGCATTTGGGGTTTTCAGTTCTCACCTGATGGCCTGTCATTCAAATGTGAGGTTAAGTCCATATGAGACTCAGGCAGGGGATGCAGGATGACCTGCCTCTCATATGCATTTGTCTCACGTGCTGAATGAATTTTGCCAGGCTGACTCCCAAGGTGGAGGATGTCTTTCACTCAGTTTCTAACGTTGGATGAATGGAGTCAGACTGAATCCCCATATGCTGGTACCTGTCACTAGCTCTCAGATGGTAGGAAAAGTTGTCAGTTTAGGAAATCAGAAAACTGGCTTGCTGTAATTTTTTGAATTTGAGCTGTTTACAGTGAGATTCCACGGGGTTCAAAAGCTGCAGACCAAGATCTACAGTGATGTCACAGAAATATGTAACTGTGCAATTGCTTCAAAAGACAGGCTTGGAAACCTTTCAAAATCGTCTGGTATTTGGATTTATAAAGTCAAGTCATCACCACCATGAATATTCACTGGAAAATTAAATAAAGCATATTCATGAATATTGCTTCTGAATGAAAATGTAGAAATTCTGAAACCTGACAACGTAGATTACAACTTTATAGTTTATTGTTTCTCTTTTTGATGAATTATGAGTGAAACACCTGTTATTGTCACACCCATGTGAATCATACTTTCCCTGAAGCATCAGGATGGAAATATTATTGGTTTCTGTCATCGACATTACCAAACATCACCAGGCAATTAATTGTAACATATTGTATTGAGAGTCTGTGTAGTTCATTGCATAAGAGAACAGTTCTTTGATCCTTGGCACCTGGTACTAAGGGATGGTTTCCTTTAACATGGTCAGGAAAAAGAAGGAAGCATACATCGCTTTAAGGCAGCTGGGTACAAATGAATCCCTTGATGAATATAACATTTTTAAGACAAGGCTTAAGAGAGAAATCAGGAGGGGAAAAGGAGGGTATGAGTTGGATTTGACATGCAGAGTTAAAGATAATCCCAAGAGGTTCTTCGGTTATATTAACAGTAAAAGGGTGACAAGGGAGAGACTAAGTCCTCTTAAAGACCATCAGGGCCGCCTATGTGTGGAGCTGCAGGAGATGGCTGAAATTTTTAATATCTGTTTCTCCTCGGTGTTTACTAAGGAGAATATCATGGGTGCCAAAGAAATGAGGGTAATAAGTAGTGAGGTCTTGGATCATATGCATTTTACGAGGAAGGAGGTATTTGTAGCCTTGAACTGCATTAAGGTGGGCAAATCCCCATGTCCTGACCAAGTGCTCCCCCGGACTTTATGGGAGGTCAGGGAAGAAATCACAGAGGCCCTTGTAGAGATATTTGCTCCATCATTAGCCACTGGCAAAGTTTCAGAAGACTGGAGGGTGGCTAATGTTGTTTCATTGTTCAAGAAGGGTAGCAAGGACAGGCCAGGTAACTACAGAACACTGAGCCTGACTTCAGTTATCAGGAAGTTACTGTAAGGAATTCTGATGGACAAGATCTACCATCATTTGGATAGTCAAGGCCTGATCAGGAATAGTCAACATGGTTCTGTGTGTGGGAGGTCATGTCTGATGAATCTTTTAGAATTTTTCTAAGAGGTAACTGAGGGGGATAGATGAAGGTAGGACAGTGGATGTTGTCTATATGGACTTTAGTAAGGCCTTTGACAAGGTCCTGCATGGCAGGCTGATCTGGAAGCTTAGGTTGCATAGGGTTCAGGGGGAGCTAGAGAGGTGGATTCAGAACTGGCTTGATGATAGGAAACAGAGGGTGACGGTTGAAGGTGGATTCTCCAACTGGAGGTCTGTGACTAGTGGGATGCCCTAGAGGTCAGTGTTCGGACCTCTGTTATTCAATATGTATGTAAAATGATTTGGATGTGAACGCACATGACATGATTAGCAAATTTGCTGATGATACTGAATTAGGGGGTCTTGTTGGTAGTGAAGCAGATTACAATGAATTACAGAGATCTTGATCAGTTAGGGAGATGGGCTGAGGAACAGCAAATAGTTTAGAACTTAGGTAAGTGTGAGGTGATTTTGGACAGTCAAACCAGGGAAGGACCTTTACAGTGAATGGTATGGCACTGACGAGTGTGTGGAACAGAAGGACCTGGGAGTACAAGTGCACAGTTTGCTGAAACGGCTGTGTAAATAGGGTCATGAGGAAGGTGTTTAGCGTGCTGGCCTTCATCAGTCAGGGCATCGAGTTTAGGAGTAGGGACATTATGCTGCAGTTATACAAGTCATTGGTGAGGCCACATTTGGAGTATTGTGTACAGTTTTAGCCATCCTATTATAGGAAGCACATTGTCAATCTGGAGAGGGTTCAAAAGTGATTTACAAGGATGCTGCCTGGACTGGAGGGCCTGAGTTATAGGGAGAGGTTGGCCACACTGGATCTTTATTCCTTGGAGTGTAGGAAAATGAGGGGTGACCTCATAGAAGTTTATAAAATAACAAGGGATATGGATAGGGTGGACAGTCATAGTCTTTTCCCTAGGGTTGGGGAATCCAAAACTGGAGGGCACAGATACAAGATAAGAGGGGTGAGATTTAAAAGAGACCTGAGAGGTAACTTCTTTACACAGAGAGAGAATGAGCTGTCAGAGGAAGTGATCAAGGTGGGTATAACTGCAACATTTAAGAGGCACATGGGTAGGTACATAGAGGGGAGGGGCTTCGAGGTTTATGGCCTGAATGCAGGCAACTGGGACTAGCAGAGAGGATGCTGTGGTCAGCATAGACCAGTTGGGCTGAAGGGCCTGTTGCTGTGCTGTATTGCTCTATGACGCTAACCAGTGGCAGTAATATTTCAAAGATCTTACGTAAGTTCTTGATGTGGGCTGTGATTATCGAATGTAGTAGGATGCACTATAATTGTCCCTCATTTACCTAATGTAGGAAAATAAAAATAATCATCTGGGCTATCTTCTCCAAAATGTCAGTTTGGAGATCTGAATAGGAAATTGTAGACACTCATGAATTTAGCAATGGGTTCAACTTGAACAGTTTGTAGACTTTTACATTTATGAAGGTTGCCCAAAACATCAGATGATGGGTTCTGCTCTGGGTAATGTGCAAGAGTTAGATGGGGAGGGTTGCAAACAGAGACATGTCCCTGCCCAGCTAATAACCATCAGGTAAAACTGTGTATAAGATGAGGTTATGGACATGTACAAATTTGGACATATGTCATTTCCTGAATATATATCTCTTGTTCTGCTTCTAGAAATCTACTTTACAATGAGGCAAACATAGTTGGTGAGGGAGAGAGTTAAAGTTGAAAGAAAATGAAGTTTCAAATGAAATAAATCCAGTCAGTTTCAATTCAGCTAGAGATTGACAAAGATTGACTTTAAATTGCTAGTCTCATTGAAAGAGGCCATTTCAATGATGTGTATGAATTGGAAAATGCCCTAGGTTCCTTGATGTTGACACTGGGTATAAAACATGTCCCCTTGCCTGTAATAACATCACAAACATGGATAAATATGAGTAAAAATATAATAATGTGTTGAACCAAGAATGTGAGGATTAATTTCCTTCAAAGACTCTTGGCAAGCAAAAGTCTTTGCCAACAGTATAGGTTCATACAGTTATATCAAAAGACTGGTAGCTAATATCTCAGTGAGGTTTGTTTCCCATTGGGCATTTAGAAATACACACATTAATTCTGGAGTTAAAAACATAGGACAGAGGTATCCTGTGCATTCATTAAATCAAGGTATGGCAATAGTGCCAGTCAGACACTTTACTTTATTAACCTACAAATTAGAATGTACTATGAGCACCTGAATGTTTAACATAATTATATGACATTCCCTTGTCTGCTGTTTCATTGCCTCAAACTAGTTATGATCTTATAATTCACAAAAGGAGCTCATTCAGCTCAGTGAGTCCATGTGGATTTCCCAGGCTGCAATTCCATCGGTCCCATTCCTCCACCCTTTGTTTTCCTGTATCCCTGCATCTTATTCTCTCTCACGCTTGCCTATCAGCTCCCCTTTGATTCTTTTCATTTTTATCTTCCATTAAGGTTTAAGTGACAACAGCCAATTAACCTACCAGCATTTCTTTGGGATGTAGGAGGAAACCAGAGCACCCAGAGAAAACCTACATGGTCACAGGGAGCACATGCAAACTTTGTATGAACATTACTATACATCAGAATTGAACTGGGTACACCAGAGTTGTGAGGCAACAGCACTAACTGCTATGCCATCATATGGCTTTCCTAAAAGTAAAAGGCAGCAAACAAACAAAATGCACAAAACATACCTTTGCCATTTCTGAACTACTGTTTTATCATGATGTTTGCAATATAATTGTAATCTGCAATTTTTTGCCAGAAATATGTGATCAGATAATCAGAAAGCTGCATGTATAAATTCAAGGCTACACTAGGTTATCCGATGACTTGATGTGCAAGTACACAGCCTGATGCAACACTCTCATGCGAAATTCTGATCCTATTCTTATTTACCTTATCGGAACCAGTGATGGTGATCAGAATGCTAAAAAAATGGGATCTCTGATGAATTAAAGGATAGACAAATCAAGTATATCTTGTTTATTTATTGTAATTACTTGTGGATAGGGGTGGAAATAAGGGTGGAGATTGGTGGTGGAGGGAAAAACAGGATCAGGCTCACTAATGACATTATGATTGAATTTCTTATTGAGTCACATGTTCTGGCTGAAAAATTAGCAATGGACAAGCATAAGTAACTCCCTTAAGGAAAGGATACAGCAAGGGTGAGAGCAGCAGTGCAGAAGTGTATACCTGTGTAAGTGTAGGATCAGTTCTAGGCTGTATGTTATGCATTAGTATGGATCTTGTATCAGTACATTGGGCTGGCTGCCCTGTTAAGTATCAGTAGCCATTACTCATAACTCATTATTGACTGTATTTGCACATTACTTCCATGCAACCAAAATCAATGACAATTGTTCATTTTATAATCAGAAGTGTCCAAATAATAAAAGAACAGAAACTTAACTTTTATTTAATTGAGCCTTACATGTGGATAAGAGTGTTCACAGTTCCTGAATCACTACCCTGTAATGGGCTAGGCTTTTTTGTCTAGAGAAAGAATTACAATAGGGTCAGGGGTACATGCAGTTAAAATGTCTTCCTGCCAGCCATAAAATCTACAGAACACCTAATTTATAACAAAAAATAATTCTAGCCTGTAAAAGCATTTTTTGAAACCCACAGCAAAGATGTTTGTGTGTGTGTGTATGTTTGATGTGTGTGTATAAATGAGAGCTTGTGTTGCCATCTCGCCCTGAGGGCTTCATAGCAAAAACCCTTGGCAGTGGTCCACACCAGATCCCGAGCACAGGAAGTCTAATTTTATAGAAAAGAAAAAGGGAGTGATACTTAATTAGATCATGAAACAGACACCTCAATTTAATTTCTGTTGGTGATAAAATACAACCAATGTTCAAGTTAAAGAACAGGACAGGGAATGGTTTGATGGGGATAAGAGAAGCAGTTTGTGGTTTGTCATGTTTGGATATACAGTTTTGTTGAAGAAATATCCAATTTTACTTTGGTAAATTGAAGAAAATGTCTACAAGACTTTCTTGAAATTGTATTTTTATAATAATTTATACTTTTGTTTGCCATTTTGCAGAAGCCCAGTTTTCCTCACCAGAGGAGAAGGAAATGTTGGGCTGAAACAGGGTGGGTGAGTGAATGAGACAAATTAGAATTGAATTGTGGGCACCAGTCTTTTGGTATAAAATTGCTGTATTTATTATAATGGAGTTGTTCAAAATCATGAAGTCTTTTGACAATGTAGAGTAGGTGACCAAAGTCAAAGATTGAAATTTATTGGCAAAAGATTTAGAGGGAAAGTGAGAAGTAGTTATACTGATGGAGTTGACAGGAACTGGAATGCTTTATCTATAATGCTGGTAGAAATTGAATTAAAAAGAAGTTGGGCTGGTTACATGAGGACGAGGAACTTGTAGGATTACAAACTAAAAGCAGACATTAAATCAATTGCAAACCACTGAAACAAGAGACAATATAGGCATGAGGTGCCAAACAGCCACCTTCTGTACAAGTTTTAACAATTATTTCTAAATGCAACAGGATTTCTACTTCTACTGCCCTTTACAGAATTAGTTCCAGACGCCTTTCCATTCTGAGTGAAAAGCAATTCCCTCTAATCCTTCTACCTATGATTTAAATCCATGTCCACTTGTTATTCACCTCACCAGATTTTCACAATGTTTGTCACCTCAATTAAATCTCCTTCAGCCTCTTCTGTTCTAACCAATCTTTCTTCATGACAACTCTTTCCAGATCTTTGGAGATCTCCATTGTAGTCTTTCTGATGTTATCCAATCCTTCTTGCAATAGGGTAAACAAAACTATCTGCAATGCTTTAGCTGTGGCCCTAACTCATATTTAAACAGTTCTAGCATGAGCTCTTTCCTCTTACATTCCATGCTTCACCCAATAAAGGAAATTATCCTATATAATTTGTCAACCTGGTACCTTCAGAGATTGTGGAGGTGCACTTCAGGATCTCTCTGTTCCTCCAGATTCCTCAATATTTTATCTTTTGTTGCCTATTCCCTTTGTTGTTTAATCTTCCTAAATGCATTACCTTATATTTGCCACTTTTCTGTCCATCTAAGAAGTCCACTGATATTCTCCTGCTGTTCAAAGCTTTCATTCCCACTTTTAATCTTGCTACCAATTTTGCACCATCTGCAAACCTTTAATCATACTTGTAGACTTAAATCTAAATTAGCCTTCAAGTCACTGAAACATCCTTTGCTTCCAGCTACTGAGCGAATTGAAAATTCAATTTGCCACTTGCCTTTCGAATGCAAGGACTTGTGCCTTTCTGGTCAGTCTGTGAGACTTTGTTAACTTTGTTGACTATATTGAATGCTCCAGTTTTCTTAACTCATCAAAAAAAATCAATCATGGCCTTACCTTAAGTTTTTTGTTAATATATGCTTTTGTAAAATATTTATACTGTCCCCCAGAAATTTTTTTCCAGTTTCTTGCCCACTTCCAGTGTTAGGCCAACTGGATTACAAGTATTCAGTTTGTATTTTCTTTGTAAGAAAAAGTCTAGATTAGCAACCTTTCAGTCCTTTGGCACCATGCCTTGCAGTCAGTAGGATCGGTAAATATCTCCATTGTATCTTTATTTGCTTTCCTTAACAACCTTGATACATTTTATCCTGGGATGGAAATTTAACTATTCTTAATAATGTTAAACTCGTTAGCATTTTTCTCTTCCTCTATGGATGTGTTGACATAGCACACCTTATAATCTCAAGACTTCACAAAATTGTCATAGCCAGTTAAATATTTTTAAATTACAATATAGCCAATTGCAATGTTAGAAACGCAGCTGACAGTTTATACAAGGTCCCACAGACAAAAATGTAATAATGACCAGTTAACTTGTGTTAATTAAGGGATAAATATTGACCAGAATATTAGGAAGAACTCTTTTGCTCTTCTTTGAATTTGCCGTGGAATTTTTACGTCCTGAGATTTAAACAAAGCACAGGTTTAATGTATCATCTGAAATGTGGTTTTTCCAATAGTGGAGCAATTACACACTCATTTTAGCATTGCTGCCAGCCTGAACTATGCACCCAATTCTCTGAGTATGATTTGAATCCATTCCTTTCTGATTCAGAAGAGAGATTGTTATTGCTAAGCCCAGTCTGACCCTAGCATCAAAATCATCCTCTGATACCCAACTCTTCATCAAAATTCATTACACCAGTAAACTAACTCTCCTATTGAAGCTTATCTTTCCAATATGCCAATTATCACCTCAAATCTCAAACATTCGATACCTTGGTATTCTTTTTGAAGTTGGGCCCTCTTATAACATTGCAGCAATTAGCTATATTTTATATATCTCTGATATTTTTGCCTTCACTTCTTGTCCTCTCAACAGAATACACTATACATTAGACACTAAAGATTCTTCCTAATATATAGATTTGAATTTGGCTTACTTTTCAAATCTAGGTATTACACTCAATGAAAAAAAAATTAGAATTAGAATATTGCTGAGAACATTTGCTTCTGGTACCAGAAAAGTATTGGAAGAATCAGGTTGACTAGCTGACGCTATATGAGCACAAACTTGGCGAGGAGAAGTTTGAGTTGCCCCAGCTAGAAAAATACCAAAGCAGAGCATCTAGAAGCTCTTAATTTACATAGGAACAAATGGCATCATAACTGAGGCACTTCAGTTGGCATCTAGCCTTGATATTTGCATCTTTTCTTCCCATGAGAATTCTCATGTTGACACATTACCCTGGCATTGTACTAGCTGAAAGTGGTCAGAAAACATTCTATATTTCTTCTCTGTGAAGATTTACAGAGCTCCACATGATATAAGTATTAAAACATTTTGGCCATCTGATAAGACATCATCAAACTTATTATAAGAATGATAAGAATCATTAAATGAAAAGTACAATGATATTGTTTGGATTGGTCTTAATTTAATGGTCTAATATTTTTGTAGGCTGATGATTTTTGCTTTCACCTTGCAAATTTTTTTTGACACAAGTTTGTCCTGTTAACAACAAGCCACAATTGCTTTTTTACAAGTCTGAATGAGATCCTTTATGCACTTTTGGAGAACTTTTGGCATTGCAACCTTTTGTTGAGGCCACTGGCATTTCCCAGCCACTTTACTACATACTTTATTTCCAACCTATGAGTGGCAAATTATCATTTATTCAGTTTGATTGCATTGTATTTTTCTTTTGTTTGCTTTGTGAGTGAATTATCTCATGCCTGTGTTGGGAGAATCAAATGAACTCACACAGCATACATTATAAAATGCTGGGTCTCTGGAAAATCGATGTCAAACCTCCAGAATCAAATTACATTCTCAAGCATTTTAAACCCTCCAGCATTGGGGACAATACCTTTAAACAGAAAAAAATAAAGAAAAAATCTTTTATTTCCACTAACTGACTGTCAAAAGATTAATGAGAAGGAAACATTTTCTTACCTCAGCCAATGTTTCTGATTTAACTGATTAGAATATTGTGGAATTATAAGTATTTCTGATAAATTGTATGAATGCAACATTATTTAGTCAAACATACAAATCAAACTTTCTACTACCCCATTCAATTTGAAAGGCTGTATATTAAAGATTTTCTCACAGGAACATTGAGAGTTAAGTAAGGGGCCCCTAGTCAATGGCATTTAACAGCTCTTGGGTACAGCAGAGCCTGTGTACCCTTTCTGTCAGTGACCCTAAATGTCAAGGAATGAACTGAACAGGTCTTTGGGGAGATGGGAGGTGCAATTGCTTTTGCTGCATATTCTTGTTAAAGAGACCAGGCAAAATACCCAAAACAAATTAAAAATCAGTAGCTTCAGCGCCTTCTGGAAGTAATTATCCAACACTTGCCTATGCCAAAGCCAAGTTAGAAATGAGTATTAAAATCAAATTCTTTCGTGTTTGACTCAGGAATAGCACATGGCAAGGGAAAAGGATTTGTCCCAGTACAGAGTTTATTGTGGCAAGACTCTATTGTACAACTCAGGAGATCAAACAAATAATACTAATAGATCTTATAGTATTATAAATGAATACAACAGTGAATGTGTTATAACAGACCTAAGGAATGTTAAAGTGACAGACATGCCAATGTTTACATTCATTACTGCTATTCAGTTTTATTTTACAAGGTTTCTTATTTTGTGTTCAGTAACCTTTTAGCATTCATCAAGCTAAGCCTAATTAGTGTTGCGGATGACCAAATTTTCTGCTATGCTGCTTAGTGGCAGCAATGAGTCCCCCTAGTTAGGCACAGAATAAGGCACAGGATCAAATTCCTTCCATTCTGTAGTGTGTTTAGCTTTCATATTTACATTGAATCTACACCACAGAAACAAAGACATTCGGTTCAACAGACTTATGCTTGTGTTTCTATTAAAGCTCCCTTTGGACTTAAATTACTTTTTCTTCTTTCTTCCTACCTCATGGATTCATCAAACTTTCCATTCAAGATACAAGGGGAGTTTGACCTTTCTTTATTTTTCGGTGCTCCAGGTGACAAAATGCCTCCAATTTAAAGAGCTAATTGGTTATGCATATTTTTATGCTAATCACACTGACCAGTAATTTGTGTTGTGCACGCAAGTGGAAACAAGTAAAATTGCCAGCTGATAACATAAATGCTTGTGCAATGCTGAATTAACACCAGCTCTGCAAATTGGACTGTTTCAATGTACATTCGGCACTGTGTTAGGTAACCACATGAAACCTGGTATTTAGCTCCAGGAAAGACCCTCAACTCTATTTAAAGAGATTACTTTTTGGGGGGATTGTGTTCCAGCTGTGTAGCTTGTGGAGAATTTGAAAGCCAGGAAAATATTTCTGGTGGCGTTTTTTCTTTGGCAACCAGACAAGGGCATTTGGGGGGGCTGTGCCACTTCAAATCACACATGACATGGAGAATGAGTCAAGGGTCTGTTGAGCAGGGATACCTGCTGCCAGAGTGAAGAGGAGAAAGGCCCTGATCAGAAAGCCCTATTCACAGGAGGTTTGCTGAGAGCAACACTTTCGGTATATATACCCAACAGAAGTGCCTCAGGAGACTGCATTTCACTAAAGAGGTTGTCAGAGAGATCTGCCAGATGTTGCAGGCCCATCAGCAGCCATTGAGCTGGGTGAAAACCTTTGAAGTAATTATCACAGTTGTCTTCAATTTCATTGTCACAGCATCCTTGCAGGTTTCAACTGGTGGTGTGTGTAATAATTCACAACATTCAACCCACATATCCATGAAGGGAATCAAGAACAGGCAATGTTTTTGAGGTACTGCATCAACTTTGCAGATTTCCCCATGATTTAGGAAGCAGTTGATCAAACCAGCTTGAGGATATACTTTTGGAAACTGGATATCTTCATCAATCGGAAGCAATTCCTGTCAATTTCTGTCCAGTTGATTTGTGATTACAGCTAGAAGTTCCTCACAGTCACTTTGTGATATCTGGGAGGAGCCTTTCTCCTCAGGTAATCAACTCTGCCCCATGTCAGACAAGTAGCAGCCTGCTTAGCAACAAATCATATCCATGAATGATATGGAAACAAGGGCAACCCTCTAATGAAATGGATAATGTTACCACTGTGTCATCCTGGACATGCAGCTAAATGCAATTGGTTTTTTTGGAGCAGCAGTTCTGCTATTTAGACAGGTCCTGAGATGACCCCAGCCACTCCTTACGCCCTCACAATTGTACACTCCTGCTGGGACCTCCTTCAGATTTGATGTTATTTGTGTCACATTCTATCATCTGCCATTAATGTGGACTTAGCCACTATAGCAGCTGGGCACTATAGCAGCAAACATGGTACAGGAGAAAAAGGGCATGATGGAAGGAGGAGAGGAAAAGAAGTGGAAATTATGTCTGAGCTCACTTTGAAACAATGCCATCACAGGCCAGCTGATTTATCTGCATTTTCTTAAAAATTCTCATAAAGATCACCATATCCAATAAGGACTATTTTACCATCCCTCTATACCTCAGTCTCAGTGTCCTTCCATCGAAAACATGGAATTACGTCAAACAACTTACTTTTCGCATCCATCAAAAAATAATAATGAGCAATACATACATCAAATACACACCAATTCCATGGAATAAAGTAGCATTTTTATTTTGTCTCAGTGCCAAATGTGGTAAAGCATTTTTTTTGGAAGCTGAACTATCTGTCTTGACTATGCCTAAGCCCATCTCCAGTGTTCCTCTACTGACAGGTGCTTGGCTGGTGAAAGGCTAGTGGTGCAGAGAGGAGGAAGCAACAGATGCCCATGAAGGATGACCCCAAGCAGTTCTGAGCCTGAGAGGGTGCAAACAGCAGCAACGTAATCTGGCTGGCTGACAGGTAAAATCTGGAGCACTACAGGAATAGCAGAGGTAGTAGGATGAATGCTGTCAAACTGAGAGTGTGCAGCAGGTCAATTATCACTGAAACACTACCTAGTTCCAGTGTGGCACAACGCCAGTCCTAGTGATATATAGGATGTGAGTTTGCTGACTAATGCTCTGGTACTGTTGCCCAGAGGCACACCTGCAGCAGTGAAGGCTTCCACTGCAGCATTTAGATGGGACTTCTGCTTAGGATGTAAAGAAAATAGAGAAACTGACTATCAGTCCGGGCATGATGGTTGGGGCCAGCAGTGTTATATTACTGTTGGCCACCACTTCTGTGCTGGAAAAGATGGGTTCAAAGCTACATGCAAATACACCATGCAAGTTTGGAAATGGGCCCTCTCAAACTCCTTGAAACTATGTTCAAATTATCAGGCTTTTTAGCCAATGCCCCAAGAATGTCACTGTGTATGCACAATAGCTTTCTATTGTAGGTAGGCCCTGTAGTCCTCTTCTCTGTAATATAGCCAGCATTTTACTTTATCCTACAACCACCTGACCAATGCTTTCTCCCAGCTGATTCCACATCACAATGTGTATATGACTGAACAGAGAGGTACCACCTCTAAACAAGCATCTACTTTGTGCCCAGTCTCAGCATCCAAACTAGAAGCTGTAGCTTTCTCCTCTAGTCCAACTAGTCCACTATTATTGCCTGTGATTGTGTATCAACATCACCTGAATTTGAAACAGAGGTTTGTCTGTGAGTGCTATGGGATGACTTTGATTAATGTGCCTGCTATGAATGAATAACTTGCAATTTTTGAAGGCTGTCAGGTATGGTGGTAGTAATGGACCGCTGTTAAATATTTATGGTGCAGTTTAACACTTTAAGATTATTACGTATCTTGCTCCTCTATGTGGTTTGCCATCAGCTCGAGCTGTAGAATACAAACATATAAACATGCAAATTAGGAGCAGAAGTAGGTTACTCAGCCCTACATGCTTGACCCAACATTCAATAAGATCATGTCCGAATTGACTGTAACCTCACATCTGAATTCTTGCCTATCAAGGTAACCTTCCACCCACCTGTTTATTAAGAACCTATCCACTTCTGCATTAGACATATCCTAAGACTTGGCCCTTTGAGGAAGAGGGTTACAAAGTCTCATGATGGTCCGAGAAAAAAATTCTCACATCATCCTTGTCTTATAGGGGTGATATCTTATTTGTTAAACAGTGACCCCAAGTTCTAGATTCACCCACAAATAAATGCATAACACAAACAAGAGAATGATTTCCAACACCATTTGCAGCTGCAAAGCATTTCCAGGTGGCCAGGATCCAAATATCACTTGCTGGCTTCAGTTGGTCATATCCATTCCAAACAAGGATATCTCCAATATTTTGTGGAACCTTCCAACTTGCCTTCAATCTCTCTCTCTCATATAGTCTCCTATAAATGCACTATTTATAATCATGTCTTTTCTTCCCACAGATTCAGGTTCCTGTCATGGTCATCATTCCCTTATAGCATACCATAATTCCTTTTGAAGAGAAAAAAGACAATGCTGTTGACTTCTGAGCCTCATGGAGACACTTCCCATGCAGCCATGTATGTCATGATGATGAGATGAAGGTGGGTTGTTCCTTTAAGAGTCTAACAACGCCAATGCTTTGTTCAGAACCAATGTGTGAAACAGAATCAGGGCCATGTGGAAACCAGCAGCAAAATCACCATATTACAAAGACGTGCATTTAGCCAGTTCATTGCTGACATCTTGCCAAGCCCACTGATTCTAAACTTGTGGAGTGCAGGTGAGGTGTAAAGGCCTTGGTAACCCAGAAAGCAAAATAGAATAAAACCATGTCGGTTAGAGAGTCTTATTCCCCTTCAATGCATTGTCTACTTTGGATCTGCTTCAAAATTTATGCTACATAATCTGTAAATGGAGAATAATAAAACACTATAACATGTCTACAAGTAATTGAAAAATCCTAATTCCTGTCATTTAGACTATATGCTAATTGTGTTCATTAGAAAGATGATGGAAGCCATATGTCCATTGTAGATCATCCACTGTGGGGAGGAGCTATTGCTCTCCTCTAAACGAATCACAATTTCTAGTATAATTCGAGCATTCTTGCTTGCCTGAACAATTATTCTAATTGGTTGATCTCTTTTTGTGAAGCAAATTCCACTTCTTTTATACTCTAGAACTAAAAAACTTTGATTTTATTTTTGATTTTTTTGAATTTTATATATTTTATTATTCCTAGTTTCCCAGCGGGAGTAATCCATCTGCCCATTTATCCTGCTAGTTTACTTCCCAACAGATTACTGAGGCTTCTCCACCTCATGAACTAACTTCAAAGAATATGCAGCTCAGATTGATCCTTACTGTAGTAGAGTGCTGAGATGGCTGGAAAGATTGTGGGTTCATATTTTCTTCCACAGACTTGATGACATAAGTCAAGTTCTTACTTGGATTGGAGCAAGGGGTCATGTTCTTTCAGAGGCCCCATCTTTCAGATAATATGTTAAATCAATGTTCCATGTCCCTTCAGCAAGGGAGCAGATTTATGGGGTTCTGATGGAGATACTTGCATCTTTGTTAGCCATGGTGAGGTACCAGAAGACTGGAGGATAGCTAATGTTGTCCCCTTATTCAAAAAGAGGAGTAGGTAACATAAGAAATGCTTCATGCTGAGTTTTGAACTTCACTGCAGCAGTTGCTTCTTGAAAATTTCATTAACTATTCTGTACAATATCAATTCAAATGTTAATGCACTAGTGGTAGATCATTACTTGAGAAACTGTCCATTTGCTGTCTTTATTGCTTATTGCACAGAGAGTGTATAATTCCTGTTCCTTATTTTTAAAGTCATCGTCCAATGCATGAAGTCCTATTTTCTGTTGCCATTTTGAATTGCTACTTAAATTAGCTTTGTTTCCTTTTTAAGCCTTGCATCTGTAGGCTGCTGAAATGGCAACTCAAATAGTTGGTTGTTCTAAACTGAGATGACTGCGGCGAGTGATCGCTACTACAATGACTGCAATTGACCGAATTGATCTAACAAGTTTATTTAAACTCAGTTTTGTAGCTTTGGATTGTGAAGTTGCAATATTTACTGTGAGATAACATTGCCAATTCCAGCTCTCAAATAATGTCAGGCTTATACTAGCACGTTTCAGGGAGTTTGAAAAACGCAAGTGTTATCAATCAAATTCTATAACTGTCATAAAGTTGCTATTAATGAATAAATACCACATTTAAATTAACAAACTACTTTTCCAATAGGGACCTGCAAAATGAACTTCAGCTGCAGCAAGAGGTTTGTGGGCTTCATTGGGACAATTTAACCTCCCCGCCTATTGCAAAAATCATACACTCTTGATGAACTAACCTATATAGTCATTGTTGTATTGCAGAAAGCACAAGAAAATCAATTGATTATGGCAATAGGTGCTTTCTTGGGATTAACTTGCTATAAGTGCCCAAGGAGATGATAAGAGTAAAACAACATGGAAACAGGCCCTTTGGCCCAACTGGTCCATACCAATCAAAATGTCCATCTATGCTTGTCCCATTTGTCCAGGTTTGGCTTCTATCCCTCTGAACCTTTCTTATCCATGAACCTGTTCAAGTGTCTTTTAAATGTTGTCAACGTACCTGCCTCAACCACTTCTTCTGGCAGCTCATTCCATATACAGACCACACTCTAGGTGAAAAAGTTGTCCCTCAAGTTCCTATTAAGTCTCTCCCCTCTCACTTTAAATCTATACCCTCTAGTTCTTGATTCTGCAACCCTGGGAAAAAGACTGTGTACATTTATCCTATCTATGCCCCTCATGATTTTATACATTGATGCCAAACTCTTGCGTTTAACTTACAGGCAATTAAGTTGGTTACAGATGTAAAGCAACTAGGCAAAAAATGAGAGTCAGATACCTATCTGCAACTTGAAATTTACAAGCAAAACACTGAACTCTAATTGACTTCAGTACAATCACTAGCAACTTCCATTCTCTGGGCTCCTACCTGAAGTACTTGAGTATTGGTCTTAGAGAGACAAGGCATGTCTGTATTTGAAAGCCACAGCCAAATTTTCTGTGAGCAATGCACAGTTAGCATGACATTATTACAGCACCAGTGATCGGGGTTCAATTCCTGTCGCTGTCTGTAAGGAGCTTGTACTTTCTCCAGGTGCTCCAGTTTCCTCCCACATACCAAAGACGTACAGGTAGGTTAACATGGGGTTAAATGGGTGGCGTGAACTCATTGGACTGGAAGGGCATGTTACTATGCTGTAAAATAAAGTTTTTTAGAAATACCATGGGAGATCCTCTACTACATTTTGTTTAAAAAATACTAAATCAAATCCAATAACTAAAGAGTTAAAAAACATTGAAATTTTAACAGGCCAAAATTTAGCCCAAAAATTCCTGTTCAGTTCAATCACCAGACCAGTTTCTGCCTCAGAAAGATAAACATAAATCCATTCTACAAATTTATTTAATATAGAAAGATATGTCTTGTACATATCATGATTATATCTAATTTAATCACTCAATCTTGTTTTTGGCTGCCAACCCACAAAGTTTTGGAATTCCATCCCAAAATCTCTCTATCTCCATTTCCTTCTAAGGCACTTTTCATAATCCACATCATTGGTGAAGCTTTTGATCACCTGCACTTATCTGACTCTTTTACTAATTTTGTTTGATAACATTCTTGCAAGATGCTTAGAACATTCTGCAACATTAAAAGTGCTATTTGAATTCATGTTGTTGTTCTTCCAAATAACTAATTCCAACTCCAAATGAAGCATGCTTCAGGCTAGCTTTGTATGCCAGGGTAATTAATAATGTGTTTGTTTACCTTAATCACAGTATGTGGGGCATCTGCTCTATTCTGTCGGTTGTCCAGTGTAGATAATCACAGTTTGTAGAGCATCTGTTCTGTTCTGTAAATTGCCGCATATAGCACAGGTACAATCTGATGGGTGACACATTGTCATCTGTGTCAACAGTCACTGACAGTGAGTCTAATTTGACATCAATTCTCTTGTTACTTCATTTGCAGAAACATCCTCCACAGCTGTTTCACACTTGTTTAAGCATGTGTAAATGGCTAATTACCTTTCTTCACAGAAAGGCATGTTATTTAGAAGGTTCACATTTAATTGATGCTTAATGTTAGCAAGTTTTCTTGTGGTTCAATCAATTTTCTTCTTATTATATTATCCCACTATAAGGCTTCCTGTGACTTGCTTCTGTTGCCTGCTGAAACAAATGGAGAAGGGCTTAAATACATTGTGCTACCTATCATCATTTAAAACTAACACTTGACAACCAGAGTTGTCACTGTACTGGCATGTAATTTAGGTTAGGAATCTTAAGTAGATCCTTAAACTTGGAATAATTTGGATTTTTCAGCTTCAGCCATGAAGCTAGATGAGGTGATTCCTCTCACTTTAAGTAATGATGCAGCGAATCTCCTCAAAGTAAATGATACTTAAGTAAATACTCTCACTTCATGTGATTCTGAAATGAATCACTTCACTTTGGGTGAAGCCAGGTTAATTTCCCTTAGTTCCAAATGAGATTTAACCAAAATACCACAGGAGGTTAACTCTGGACCATAAAATATAACCCCAAAGACATACCATGTAAATTCAAAATCAGAATTCTTTGTAGAAGGCAAAATAATGGAGCTCCAAATATTTAATTGATTTTGCTCTTCTATAATGAACATAAGAAATGCACAGAAAGCCAACTATATAGCATGCAGGTACTGACAACATGCAAAATTCTAAAAGCATACGTTTACAATTTGGTTAAAGAATATGACTAACAGGTGGCAATGCCCTGTTTCTGTTTGGGTGATTAGATTGCTGAATCATTTCATTTGCCCAGAATTTGCTGGGGCTCTGAGATGTATTTTAAGTCCATTTAGCAGTGAATGAACATTGGGCTAACTACTCTGGACCATGGTCTAGTTTTCCCCTGGAGACTGACTTAGAATAACTCCAAGTAAGAGTGACCTTGTTTGGTGTAGTGGTTGAGCTGTCTCTTTTCTGCCACAACTAGGAACAGCAAGAAAACTCTTTAGGGAGCATGCGGGTTCTATGTTAGAGTCAAAGAGCAATACAGCACAGATACAGACCCTTCAGTCCAATGAGTCCATGCCAACCATGATGCCCATCCAGCAAGTCCTAATTTCCTCCATCGGCCCAGATCCCTCTAAACCCTACCCCTCGTGTATCTATCCAAATGCTAAATTCAAAAGCACATCCAAAATCCATTTATCTAATCCAAAAGCAGACAAGAGGGAAGGCAATGGTAAAAACTCAATTGAAAACCTTAATAATTGTGCACTTGACAAAGTTTCAAAAGGAAGGCTTGTAGTTAAGTTCAAAGCTCCAGAGATTCAGGAGTATTCCTGGGAACAGGTAAAAATTCGAGTTTAAAGAGTAAACATTTATGCAGTATATTTCCCTGGGGTCAGGGTATTTCAATGATATAATATGTTTACATGATCAAATAGCTGCAAGTGTGTCCAAGATGTAACACATACAAGAGAATATTGGAGCAGTAGCGCATGTATGAATATTTACAGTTCCATTCTAGGTAGATGGGATAATTTGATACGTTCACTAACGTTGACCAAATCCATAAGATCATTAAACTTTTTCTGACATTAGGACCAAGTCCTTGGGGTATCATTCAGGCTTTCTCTCTATCTGAGAGGTTACATTGGTAAAAAGCTCAGAATTTAAAAGAATTACAAATACTGGAAATCAGAAATAAAAATAGAAAGTGCTGGGTACAATCAACAGATCAGGTAACGTGGAAATGGAAACTAAGTTATGCTTCAGGTCAAAGACTCTGTCAGAGCTGGCAAAGAAAGAAAAGCAAATTAGACTCAGTATCTACCCACTGAAAATTAGACTTCCACCAGCCATGTTGTACTGAGGCAGGCAAGGTCACACTGAGGACAGGCATGAAAGGAATGTAAAAGGGATTAATGTATTTTTGAGAACAATTCTAATTCTTACATTTTTCATGGTATAGGAGGCCATTTGGCCCATCAAGTCACAGGTGCTCTCAGAGTAACTTTATCAATTCCATTCACCTGCTTATTCACTATATCTTATTCACTCACACATACCCATCAACTCCACCCTCGTTTTTTCTCCCACCCCACCTAGCCAGGGGTAATTTATCGCCGGCAATTAATCAACCAACCAAAAACAAAAAGCGTTGGAAAAACTTGGCAGGGCAGGCAGCATATTGGAAGAGAAACGGTCCATGTTTCTGAGTTTTTCTAGCATTTTCTGTTTTCATTTCAGAATATCCAGCATCAGCAATTTTATTGATTCTCACTCAACCAACTCAATCAGCCTTGGGATTCTCTTTAATCGTATTTGCTAAGGACATTTCGTAGCCCCTTTCAGTCCTTCTGATTCCCTGTTAAAGTTCTCTCCTGCTTCCTTTATATTCATTGAAGACCCTGTCTGATTTCAGCTTCCTAAACTTCTTATACATACATTAAAAGTAAGAGGGTAAATAGGGAGAAGGTAGGGCCACTCAAGGATAATGAAGGAATTTTTGCCCGGAACCAGAGGAAGTGGGCAAGGTACTAAACAAGTACTTCACATTGGTATTCTCCAAGGAGAAGGATATGGAGGATAGAGAGATCAAGGAGCGGTATGATGCTATTCAAGGTCATGTTGCTATCCAGGAGGAGGTGTTGGGAGTCATGAAGAACATTAAAGTGGATAACTCCACAGGGCCTGATGGGATCTATCCCCGATTATTGAGCGAGGCAAGAGAGGAGATTGCTGGGGTCTTGACGGGGATCTTTGTATCCTCTTTAGCCACGGGTGGGGGGGAGGGTCCCAGAGGATTGAAGAATAGCCATTGTTGTTTTTCTGTTTAAGAAGAGCTATAGAGACAAACTAGGAATTTTCCTTCTGACTAAATTTGCAATATCTTTTACCATCCAAGGTTCCTGAATCTTGTCATCCTTGTCTTTCTTCTGCACAGGAATATGTTGGTCCTGAATTCTGGCCATTTAGCCTTTAAATGACTTCCACGTGTCAGTTATGGATGTACCCAATAACAGTTGCTCCCAATCTACATTATCCAGCTCCTAGTTAATTCTGTTGTAATTAGTCTTTCCCTGATTTAGCACTTTCCTCAGAGGTCCAGTCTTATATTTATCCATTACTTGGGGATACCCACATAGTCACAGGGAGAACGTGGAACTACCACACAAGATAGTATTGGAAGTCAGGATTTAAGTTGGGTTGCTGGAACTGTGAGGCAGTAGCACTTACTGGCACAAAACTGGCTCCAAATTATTTAATTTATAATTTATAAATTTGGATTAGATTGTGTACTTTGTTAACAGATTAGTCTTTAACTTCTGGTAGCCTTTGAAGCATTGTGACCCTTTTCAAGGGGTGCAGATGTAAGTGGGAAAAAAATAGGCATGTATTAACTATCAAACTTTGATTTCTGGAAATTTCTAGAGAACCTTAGTTTTTCCGGTACAAAGCCAATATGGCAAGCACCATAACCAATATAAAGAGTTAGGCAGTATGCCATTGGGTAAGGCTGCTGCCCCATAAACTAATTAGAATTAGAAATTGTTAAAATGAAATTATTGTTCAGTGAAACTCTTGAATGTGATTATTTTCCTTGACCACTGTTGATGTGTTAGATTGGAATAAAACACTATGTTGTAATTCTGCTCAATTGCTTCTTCTGAAATTATTCAGGCTCAGTGACAATCTGTTGACTGCATTAACCTGGCATTTGTATGTTTATTATAGCAACACTTGATGCTAGGCCTTTGCCATTAAATTGTTCTCCAATAAAAAGTGCTTTATTGATTTTTCTCAAACATTTGAATACAAACCACTTGAAACAAAAGGTATTACAAAGCTATTATTTGCCTGAACAAAAGATACCACTTTAAACATGTCTTTTCTAATTGATAACACGGTTTGTGATTGGCATTTAGCACCCACTAACTGTAGCTGTTGCACTTTGAAAGGTTTCTAGCCAGGTTGATGGGCTACAAACATCCAATGTGTTGAATCTCTTATCATTGTGTTAAGTAAGAGGACAGTATTTACTACCTGAAAGATAGACAGTTTATGACACAAAGCTTTAGGCTGGTTTTCTTTGTGAGTAGTTTAGAAGCCACTACAAATTCAGGGATTAAAGGAAATTAAAAGTTGTGTTAAAGGTTAATCATCTGGAATCGCCATTGATTTCCCAGTGCTTGATGAGCCACTGTTGCTTCAGTGGCTGCATCTGTATCTCAGGGATGAAGAGGGTAATTCTCATTTTTGGCAATAGTATAAATCATGTGATTTAGATTCTTCATTTTTTAAATACTTTTCAAGTTTTTCTGTCTGTTATACAGGCAATCCCTGGCTTTTATGAGGGTTCCATTCCTGAGAACTGTCTGCAAGCTAATTTCTTCGTAAATGTCTGTTTTCTATAGCTATCCATATCATATTGCTCCACATACACTTGCTATAGTTCTTTCATTTCATTGAATAATGGCTCTAATGCTGCTCATAATTAAACTAATGGAATATATACTGTACCCATCAAAAATGAAAATCATGAAACATTTTATTATTATTACTACCAGCTTGAAAAATGCTTTTAAATGTATTGGAGAATTTGTGTAAAGTTGGATTTCCATACGGGAGCCCCTGTATAGCCAATTCAATATCCCTAAGTTTAACATTACCCCATAAGGCTAATAAAAACTAACATGGGTCTAATATGGTTAGAAGCAAATTCACCGATTCTGTGTTCCAAGGAAAAGATTTGTATGATTGGTGTTAGCCAACCCCATGAAATTTTAAAGAAGAGCAGGAAGTTCTTCCAGATTTGTGCCAATATTCATAGCTGACTGTTATCTCAAAACAGACAGATAACAGATTGGTTATCTCATTTGCTGCTTGTGGGAATTTGCTAGGTGATACAGAGATGGAGACTTCAGAGAATTATGGACATTGTGTGTTATTCATTCTTTAAACTGACTGGAGCAAAACTTTTATCAGAGACAAATATTTTAAAATTCTGTACATAGCAATTTTACCGGTGACTGCTAAGACAGGGCAAATGCCAATATGCCTTCTGTAAGAGATTAGCATTTCAAGACATTGTCACCTCCATCTGTGTAACATCCTCACAGAGAGTTCCTGTGACTTTGAAACTGCAGAGCCCTTCTGAACATATGGAATGGCGCATGCTAAGGAATATTGACTTGTCCCTTGATGTTAATTGGAATTTCTACAGGGACAGGGCTAGTAACTACAGTTGAATGTATACAAATGAGAGTCCTCAAGATGGCACTGTATAAACAAATATGTCTTCAAACCGTGTTAGGGAACTGGAGCTATAGCTGGATGGCCTTCAGCTCACAGTGAGAATGAGAAGGTGATAGATAAAAGCTACAGGGAGGTAGCCACACTTAAGTTGCAGGAGGCAGGTGGCTGGGTGACTGTCAGGACAGGGGAAGGGAATAGGCAGATAATCAGAGTACGACTGTGGCTATTCCACTTTGGATACTGTTGGGGGGGAATGACCTCCCAGGGCAAAGCCGCAGCAGTCAGGTCGCTGGCCCTGAGTCTGGCTCTGTGGATCAGAAGGGAAGGGGAGAGAAGAGGAGAGCAATAGTGATAGGGGACTCTACAGTTAGGGGAGCAGACACGAGATTCTGTTGTCATGAAAGACACTCCTGGATGGTATGTTGCCTCCCAGGTGCCAAGGTCAGGGACATCTCAGATCAGCATTCTAAAGGAGGGCGAGCAGCCAGAAGTCGTGATCCACATTGGTACCAATGACGTAGGTGGGAAAGAGGATGAGGTCCTGAAAAGTGAATATGGGGAACTAGGTAGGAAGCTGAAAAGCAG
>JARFYF010000059.1:22390635-22402068 GCA_030265395.1 Rhina ancylostomus | reverse complement strand
CTTGAGGCCAGTGACCAGTGGTGTTCGCAGGAATCTGTTCTGGGACCCCTGCTCTTTGTGATTTTTATAAATGACTTGGATGAAGAAGTGTAAAGGTGGATTGGTAAGTTTGCAGATGACATGAAGGTTGGTGGTGTTGTGGGTAGTATAGAAGGTTGTCAAGGCTTGCAACAGGACATTGATAGGATGCAAAGCTGGGCTGAGAAGTGGCAGATGAAGTTCAACCCAAAAAAGTATAAAGTTATTCACTTTGGAAGATTGAATTTGAAGGCAGAATAGAGGGATAATGGCAGGATTCTTAGCAGTGTGGAGAAACAGAGGGATATTGGGGTCTAAGTCCACAGATCCCTCAAATTTGCTGTGCAAGTTGATAGGGTTGTTAAGAAGGTCTATGGCGTGTTGGCCTTCGTTAGTTGGGGGACTGAGTTCAAGAGCTGTGAGGTAATTTTGCAGTTCTATAAAACCCTGGTTTTGTTCTGGTCGCCTCACTATAGGAGGAATGTAAAAGCTTTAGAAAAGGTGCAGAGGAGATTTCCCAGGATGCTGCCTGGATTGGAGAGCATATCTTATGAGGATAGGTTGAGTGAGCTAGGGCTTTTCTCTTTGGACAGAAGGAGGTTGAGAGGTGACCTGATAGAGGTGTACAGGATGATAAGAAGCATAGATTGAGTGGACAGCCAGAGACTTTTCCCCAGGGTGGAAATGGCTAACACGAGGGGCATAATTTTAAGGTGATTGGAGGAAAGTACAGGGGGGATATCAGAGGTAAATTTTTATACAGAGAGTGGTAATTCACTGCCGGGTGCTGGTAGAGGCAGATACATTAAGGACATTTAAGAGACTCTTAGATTGGCACATGGATGATAGAAAAATGGAGGGGTATGTGGGAGGGAATGGTTAGATTGATTTTTGAGTAGGTTAAGGGGTCAGCACAACATCGTGGGCTGAAGGACCTGTACTGTGCTGTTACGTTCTATGTATACGAGGTATCACAGTAGGAACCCATGAAAACACACTTGTCTTACATACATCTTGTTTTGCAGAAATTACTGTCAGCAATAGTGATATTGCTGGAGAATTAGGGATAATTTTAAAGATATTGAAAGAAACATAACTATTCCTTCAATATCTTCACCAATAGTTCTTTCAAGACAATCTTGCTATAATATACATGGGCTAAACAAATGCTGAAATATGGACTTAATGAATAAAACTTCTGAAAGAGTAGATGGGAAGAAACTCCATTCACCATCATTAAAGTCAGGGTAAAGATTTAAGATAACTAACAAAAGAACTGAATGCCAACCTGCAAAAACCTGGTTCAATCACTAATCAATGCTAAGTTTGCTGTTCTAAGCAGCTCAGATAAAAAAATGTTGCTTTGGTTCAGTTAAAAGAAAATGAGCCAGCTCTCTGGTATCAACAGACACCTATGTATACATGCACAGATGCCAAATGAAGGCAATCAGCCATGATTCTTTTTCCTTCTGCAGCTAAATTAATTTCATCAGTCTCATTTTTCATGTGCAGAAAGTCATGGTAAGGTAATGGATATCAGTGGAATTATATTCAGTAAGAATCCAGGAAAGGAAGCAGGAAGGTTGTAGAAACATGGTAGCATAATGCATTTTTTTAATCTTCTTGATTTATGCCATGTCTCACGCAACATAGGTTTGTTACTAAGTGTTAGTACAATGTTAATAATTTCATTAAGGAACTACAAAATGCACAATTGAAAACACCAGCACATATTCCAGTTGAGTAAAATGGAAAAAAACAGGTGCAAAAGTATGAGACTGTGTCAGCAGGCAACATGATGGCTCATCGTTGCTCTTGTTCTCAGAGTCCAATAAAGTAGCAGGGCCCATTTTGTATATGCTGCTAAGATAGGACAAGTTGTTCTTTTTCAACTTTGGCCTGAACAATGTGAACATACTCAGCGAAGTAACAGCAGTCACGTACATGATAACCACAGAGATCAATGAAGGTTGAAGTTCATTTCTACAATTTGTCTCCTTATTTTCAAGATGTACTTTGCTAACTAGCAACCTAATGCTTGTTTGAATCAATAAGTACAATACAATATCATTCCAAATTTTAATTTTCACTGTCCTGTTTACACTCCCTCAGGCCAAACCTGCTTTATGCCAATTCATTTCCCAGAACTGCAGTGGCTGCATTCAGATCAGATTAGAGTGATGTCTTCTAATCTATTAAGGATGCTGACCTTTGTTATTTTTTATTATTGAAATGTGAACAGCACTTTATCATTATCTGTGTTACGGGTGAATCATCAATTAAAGAGCCAATAACATGTGATAAATGGTCCATAATCCATTAAGCCTTGCTACCCTTTTGACTCAATGGATGATTGGTGTCAACTGTTTGGTGTAATAATGAGACATAAAAATGGGAACAACCCAAGTTTGATTCGGCTTTGTCCTGAGGCTAAAGTCAGTAAGAAAAAATGTTTCCCATTCTTGCTTATTATCCAGTCAATGTTGAAGGAAAAAGAATGCATGAGACATTCAAGTTCAGTTCCAATAGGGAGGTGGTTAGGACCATGGATGAGAAGGCTGGAGCTGCCCCTAATTTTCCCACTGCTTCTGCTGGTACTAAATTAAGGAAGTTTGAAATGACTGACATTGGACATTCAGGTGATCTTGGAGTAACACAGAAGCATTTAATACCAAGGAACTCACTTAAAAATCTACCATTTGCATCCTGTTGAGGCACAGAATCTTGACTGCATGGTCAAACTGAGAGCTCACTGAAATGTGGCCAGTCAGCGCAAATCACATAACTTCTTACAACTCCATTTAGCAGAATAGTGACAGAGTAGAATATGTCTCTTTAAGGTAATACTTATATATAAATATAGCTTATAAATATATGCATATCCTAACCAACAAGGATGCAACAGTGAACTCTAATGTACTGAATCATGCTTACGACTGGCCAGCAGTTTTATGGAGCCAGCTATCTACTGTGTGCAGATTAGCATGTTACTGATTTTCAGGCCCATGTTTTGTGACAATGAGATCAAGAATTTGCTGAAGGTTAGATGCACATGCATCTGTATTCTTGCTCCACCTGAGACCCACTACTGAGTCAGAATCAGAATCAGCTTTATTATCACTAACTTGTATGTTATGAAATGTGTTGTTTTGCAGCAGCAGTATAGTGCAAAGACATAAAATTACTATACATTACAAAGTAAATAAATAGTGCAAAAAAAGGAATAATGAAGTAGTGTTCATGGGTTCATAAACCGTTCAGAAATCTGATGATGGAGGGAAAGAAGCTGTTCATAATTGTTGGGTGTGGGTCTTTGGGCTCCTGTACCTCCTTCTGATGGTAGTAACGGGAAGAGGTTATGTCCTGGATGGTGAGGGTTCTTAGTGATGGATGTCTCCTTCTTAAGGCATCGCCTCTTGAAAATGTCCTCGATGGTGGGGAGGGTTGTGCCATGATGGAGCTGGCTGAGTCTACAGCCTTCTGCAGCCTCTCGCGATGCATTGGATCCTCCATACCAGGCTGTGAAGCAACCAGTCAGAATGCTCTCCATCGTACGTATATAGAAATTTACAAGTCTTTGGTGAAATACCAAATCTCCTCAAATTCCTAACGAAGTACGGCTGCTGGTATTCCTTCTTCATGATTGCAACAATATGTTGAGGCCAGGATAGATCCTCTGAGATGTGGATGCCCAGGATCTTGAAGCTGCTCAACCTTTTCACTGCTGACCCTTCAATGAAGATTGATGTCTGTTATCCTGACTCCCCCTTTCTGAAGTCCACAATCAATTCCTTGGTCTTTCTGACATTGAGTACAAGGTTGTTGTTGTGATACCACTCGACCAGCTGAACTATCTCACTCCTGTACGCCTCCTTGTCACCATCTGAGATTTTACTAAGTGGTGTCATCTGCGAATATGTAAATGGCATTTGAGCTGTGCTTAGCCATACAATCAAGAGTGTAGAGAGAGTAGAGCAGTGGGCTAAGCACACATCCTTGAGGTTTGCTTGTGTTGATTGTCAGCAAGGAGGAGATGTTATTACTGATCTGCACTGACTGTGGATTCCCAATAAGGAAGTCAAGAATCTAGTTGCAGCGGGAGGTACACAGGCCCAGGTTTTGAAGCTTGTTAATTAATACTGAGGGGATGATGGTATTGAACGCTGAGCTGTAATCGATAAGCAGCAGCCTGACATATGTTTTGCTGCTGTCTAGGTGCTCCAAAGCGGAGTGGAGAGCCAGTGGGATTGTGTCTGCAGTAGACCTGTTGTGATGGTAGGCAAATTGCAGAGGGTCCAGATCCTTGCTCAGGCAGCAGTTGATTCTAGCCATAACCGATTTGCCTAATTTGCCCTGAACAGAGTGACTGGATACACTTTGTATCTGGTTTATGGCTGGCGCATCCAGAACAGCTCAATTTTTTGAATGGGGTTGATGACCTTCATGGAAAAGGTAAAGGTTTTTCCTTATATTTTAATTAGTTTACATGAAATGAATGTGTTTTAAATGCATTTTTTAATTTTGTTAATTTTTAAAGTATTTTACAATTTATTTTTCTGATCATCAATTATATGAAAAAACAATTGAAAAGTACAATGGTAAACCAAGATGGCAAAAGGTCATCAAAGTGGTCCAAGAACTGGGATTAAGATTCCATAGCCTGACGTGTAATAACAATTTGCAGACTGCCCTTCATTGTACCCGCGTGGTCACAAAAGGTTAGTACAGCTATGAGGAAAGTACAGGAGAGGAGAGTGGGGTTGGTGGGGAGGGGGTTGTGAACTTGAGGCTGCGGCAGGTCAGACATGATCTGGCCCAATATGATTCCAGTTGGGAGTAGGGATTGTAATGGAGGTTTCCTCTTCTCTAATACTTCCCCAAACAGTATACCAAGGAGCACAAGAGTTCTTAGGCCTGCTTCTGTAAAACTGAAGTTGTATTCTGGGATCATTCCTGGGTCAACTGAGAAATCTCAGGATCAATGGGACATTTGTTTACTAAGGAGATATAATTATTTCAGTTTTATGTCTTTAGAAAGCTATATGACTACAGAAAAGACCAGTAATCTTTTATCATTAAATATGATCCCCCATTGCATTTTCCTTTGGACCCCTGGAGTGCTTTCTCTCTTAGTGACAGGATGATGCTCCAATTTTCACCTCCTCTAGGGTGAGCATTCCTAAGTGTCCAGGATTTAGAACAGTATCACTAGAACATCAAAGTGGTGAGTAGAAGTCCTGTGCACAACATTTGGATCCTTGAGAAAGGTCCACAGAACTTTGAAACTATATATTAAAATCCCATGTCTATGAATGCTTCCTGTCAGCATTTGCCATTGTAAGTTTTAACTCCACATTCACTCTGATACTTCAATTAAACCATCAATAGCTCGGACACTTTCTCCTCAGTACAGGTATCACTGCAGATACGAGGTATATAGGCTCTCTCTCCAGTGCAGTGCTAAGACAGTGCTGACTTTCATCTGCAAAGGTGCTGAATCTTCTTGGATTGATGCAAAAGATCACATGACTTGATTCATCACAACTTTTTACAACGATACAGGGCTTTTGTGAAACTGTATAATGTTTTGATTTCCTTATTTAAGAAGGGATATTCTTGCACTGAAGGCAGTTCTAAGAAGGCTCACCAGGTTGATTTCTAGGATGAAGGGGTTTTCTTATGAAGAACAATTGATGAGGTTCAAACTGGAATTTAGAAGAGTGAAAGGTCACTGATATTGAAACAGGTAAGGAGGCTTGAAATGGTTTTTGCTGGGGGAATATAGAACCAGGGCACATGATTTCAGAGTAAAGGTTCACCCATTTAAGAGAGAAATTAGGAGGAACCTTTTCTCTCAAAATGGTCATAAATTTTTGTTATTCTTTACTCCAGGGAATTGTTCTGTTGAGTCACTGAATATATATACAAGGTGACAATGTGCAGGTTATTGGATATCAAAGATTACAGGAAACAGGCAGGAAGGTGGAGCTGGGGGCAAGTTCAGATCAGCCATGATTTTAATGAATAGCAGAGCAGATTTGAAGTGCTGTATAGCCTATTCTTGTTTCCATTTCTTAAGATCTTATGAACAAAATAGGGGATTTCTCCCAGGTTCTTGGCCAATAGTTACCCTCCAGCAACCCTGAAATAGTTGATCTTTTGCTGTTTATGGACATTAGTACGATTAAAAACAATATAAATAAAATATAATAATACCAACCTTTAATAAAAGAGTGGAATTGTATAAAGCAGTCAGGACAATATTTGCTAGAACTGCTGGTACTTACCTTATGGCTTGATTCAGATGCAATCATGATTATATTGAAAAGAACTGTGAAGTGTAACAAGACATAGACACCAAAAAATACAGTCATTTACTCAGTGCTACCACTTGCAGATAAGAATATAATTCTTCCTCTGCTTCTTTCCCGAGTGTTTATCATTAGCTTTTGAGTAATCTCTGGCTGTAAAGAAAAAGAATAATTTGTTTTGTTATTAATTTCAATTATCTAGTCAGAATGTGCAATTAAGGAAATAATTAACTTTTATAGGCCGTAAAACCCAAGAATGCACTAGGCAGTTTGTCTCTCTTGCACTATTAACTGCCGATATACTGATTGTGCAGAGGGGACTTTAACCCATGCCAAGAGACCTATTAAAAATAGGATTACTTTTCTGTGCTTTAATTTAATAAGTGAACACTAACATGAATTCATAAAGTTTGCTAGAGTTATTTCCACTCTTCTTTTAAACCTTCCAGTTCAACATTTCCAATCCAGTTCATAACTGTGGGTTATTTTCTTCTCTGGGTATTGTGATATTGTTTTTACAAAGATTTAATAATTGCATCAACCTTGTTGACGGAAGGACAAGTTTATCTGATAGTTCAGCCAGTGGATCATTTCCTGAGGAGGTGGAGTTGAATGCTTAACATATGGGATATGGGGATCAGGTAGGAAGGTGGATGGTCACTATAATTGTATTGAATGGTGGGACAGGTTCCAGAGGCCTGCTTCTCTTCAAGTTTCACATGTTCTGTGTGAAATATTTGCCTTTTTTCTTCTTGTTGTGCCAGCATTAACACAGTTTCAGGACTACAACAAGGATCAGATAAACTCTAAATGACAATGTGTATAAGCTCGGAAATGAAACATAGGCTCAGACAAGCATTTCAACTTCCATTGCAATGATGGAAATCTTTTATTTTATCATCAGATATCCTGTTGTCACTGTTGTGGATTATACTTGTGAAATGGCTTTCTATAAATTCAGAAAGAAAGTTGAAAAAATGTTGAAACTCAAATCCCACAAAGTTAAAATCGCACTGAATTAAACAGCAAAAATTTAAAAATCAGTGCTGACCCATTGCCCCAGAGAGATGGGGCAATTTTTTTCTTTTTAGATGGTTGTGACACTCCCTTCTTTAAAGGGAGGTAGAAGCAAGGTCTTTGAATATTTTTAAGGCAGAGGTAGACCGATTCTTGATAAGTAAGGCAGCAAAAGGTTTAATGGGTAGACAGGAAAGCAGAGCTGTGGTTATGATCAGTTCAGCCGTGATCTTATTAAATGGCAGAAAAGGCTCGAGAGGTTGAGTGGCCTACTCCTGAGCCTAGTTTGTGAAAGTTCTGGATGTATCACATAAAAAAAATTGTCACTGAATGGAAAAATGCCAGTCATCCACTTTTTTTGGTGTTTGGTAGCAGTTGCCACAGGTTAATGTGGGCTGAGGAAGCTGATTTTAGAAAGTGTGGCAGAAGTCAAAGTGGTATGATCCTCTTGACATGGGGAAACCAAATGGACAAGTCCGCTCACAACCCTGGTTCAGTAGCCTGTCAGTAATTCAATAAAGAGCATCACAGGTAGTCTGGTTTAAGGGCAGGGTAGCAAAAAGGTTGCTCGTGCCCATAAAATGGGACCTGGTACCATATGGAGCATAGGACCAAGTTGCCAAATGATAGTTCTTGATAGCTGTGTTGCAGCTTGGATGGAATTATTATGGGAACCAAGGCTGAAACTTTGTCATTTCAAAATCAATAGTGAAAGGCAGGTTAATTAAATTCTAGGACAAACACAATTCAATTGTAAATTTAACCCCAAGACATTTAACTGATATTTTCTTTGAAGTTCCCATTGATGACCTCTGGAAGATTTGTTTTTATGAGATTTTTCCCTGTCCACCATCCATTATTTTCCCTTTTCCCCATCTCGTCCTGATGGGAGGTGGCAACTGGGCATAACAGCACTGACTCCCCTGCTGTGCATCTCCACTGATCTCTGCACTCATTCAGGATATTCTTGCCACCCTACTGAGTCCAGCAAAGTGCCTGAGGAAGAGAATTGTTTTCTTTCTCTCTCCAGAAAATAGCGGAGGGAAGTCATAAAAATAATACATTTATTTACAATATCTCCTTCTGCCCTGGTAATTAGAAAAGCTTCAACATATACTGTAAATTATTTTGTTGGAAATTAGAATTAAATCAGGGCTTAAATTATGAGAATAGGTTACATTAAGGTTGTTTATATGCCCTTCAGCACAGGAGATTGAGGAATGATTTGATTCAGGTGTTTAAAGTATCAGAATGCAACAGAATACAGAGAAACTATTTACCGTTGAAGTTTACATTAAGGATATAAATATAACATGCAAATTAGAGCCAGGCTGTTCACAATGGTGAATCAAAAGGCTCTTTGTACACAGAAAGAGGAGAGAAATACAAAATTTTCTTCTGCCAAAGGCTGCAAATATTGTGTCAGCTGGGACCGTCAAGACTAATTTTTCTAAGAGGCAGCTTTTATTTATTCATCTTTGACAATCTGCAGAATGTTGTGAGGCCAGATTTCACGGCCCAACTGTAATTGTCTCTTGAAAAGACAGTGACAATTGCTGTTTCAGGCTGTATTTTTTTTAAGAGTCAACTCCTTCTGAAGGTCCAAGGTTCAAGTTCCTGTTCAGGTGCCGACTTCACATCACAGGCTTTACACCCGCACTCACCCACAGAAATAAAAGCTAGAGTCCTGATAAAAGGTCTTGGCCCAAAAGGTCGACCCTGTTTATTTCCCTCCGTGGATGCTGCCTGACCTGCTGAGTTCCTCTTGCACTTTTTGTGTATTGCTCCAGATTCCAGCATTTGCAGAATTTCTTGTGTCTCCATGGGTTAGTTGCTCCAGATTCCAGTGTCTGCAGTCTCTTGTGTCTCCAGACATCTTATTTGATTTGACAATGGTAAATCAAAAAAAAGTTCAGATGCTGGAAATCTGAAATAAAAACACTCAGCAGGTCAGGCAGCAGCTGTGGAGTGATAAACAGATTTAATGTTTCAGGTTGAACCAGCTGAGTGTTTCCAGCATTTTGATTTGGCTGTACCGCGTGTTAACAGCTCTTTGCTGCTCGGCTGCCTGTAAGTGTGTGTCTCTGGGTTCTATTTCTCTCTGAGCCCTCTGCTGATTGGCCCAGACCAATGATTCCCCATCACAGTGGGTGTACTGTGTTTGGCAACTAATGAATTACTTCCAAGTGCAACGATCTAGAGTTATCTGGGCAAATGTGGCAGCATCCTACACAGGAGATCCCACACAGCAAGTACAGTGAATGCAAAGCAGAAGTGGAAGCCATTCAGCCCAGACCAGTGTAGATGCTCCTCACACACAATTTCACCCAATCTGTGCTCCATTCTTCTCCTTTCTCCCTTGTGGACATAATTGGTTTTCCCTGAAGTCCTTGCGTTTTGTACCAGCTTACTTGCATAACAATATGGAGGAGTTTAAAATAGAGGGATATGTGGGAGGAAGGGGTTAGATAGTCTTAGGTGAGGTTTAAAGGTTGGCACAGCATTGTGGGCCGAAGGGCCTGTATTGTGCTGTACTGTTCTATGTTCTAATTTCCACATTCAAACCATTCTCTGAGTACAACTTTTCTCTTGAATTCCTTAATGGATTTGTTCGTGACTGTTTGTATTCACAGCTTCATATTTGGACTCCCCACTATTTCCGTCTCCTTCACCTAGCCTCTTCAGAACTTTTAACCTGATCGCCATTCAGGCTTTGCTTATTTTCTGGAGGAACCGAACCTGTTCAGTTTTACCTGAGAGGAATGTCCTCCCACATTTGATGTAAGCCTTATAAATCTTCTTTGCAGTTTCTGCATTGCCTCTTTGTCCTTTTTATGACATGGAGATAACTGTGTAGCACCCTGCAACTGATCACAGTATTCAACATAACCACTCTATGTTTCAATTCAGTTCCTTATACCCGATGTGCTTGATCTGGAGCATGTTACCCATTGCTGCCACTTTTAATGATTTGGTGAATATGATCCCAGATCCGCTTGTTCCCTTTCCCTATTTGGACTCTCACTTACCAAATAAATCATTTCAGATGCATCTATTTTAAAACTCATTGGCAATACAATTTCAAAATATATGATTTTAAATTCACTTGCACATATGTAAATAGCACATAATTAATTATATATTCATGCTAAATACAAAGTGGTACCTCACTTATAAATAAGTATGTTTACCTTTCTAAACATAGGGAAGGAGATGCCAACTGCAGATCATACACTATACCTAGACTATGCTACTGTTTCCAGCTTGTTAGTGAAAGCCACAAGTACACGGAACAAGGAGATGACTGACTAGTTCAGTTCCTTCCACTGATGTGGACTGAGTAATATCAGCTATGTTGTGAGACGCCTTCCTGTTCTTATACTAAATGGTACCGTGGTAGCTTTTAACTTCCACACAAACTAACAGAGCAGTAGTTTATTGTCTTATGCTAAGGATGATAACACAGCAATCTTTCAAGACTGCTTTAGAGTGTCAACTTGGATTATGTGCTCAAATATCACAGCAGGTTTGATCTCAAATCTTTATGATTTATTTTGTTGATAGGCTAACATGTCAGGTTCCTTCAGGTGGATGGTGGATTTGTTAACTGGTTACATCTGCTTACATTTAAGCCCATTCTCCCACTGAAAGGTCTTCATAGAAACATCAGGGTTAAAAATGTTTTTCTCATTTTCAGCAGCCTATAATCTGATCAGAATCTGGTGTCTTTGCAAGGATCATTAGTTTTCTCTAGGCTTTGAGATGGTAAACAAAAGGATATTGAAAACAATATCAAAACATTACTCAATGACTAACAAAAGAAATTATTCGCAAAATATCAGTTAGTGTTTTATTAAGTTAGCACTTAAGCCTGCAGCCATGTACTTTGAATCTTTTTCCACAAGACCAGCGAGGAGTTTAACTCACTCGATGACAACTGATCAGACACGACCTGCTGCCTCTCACTATTGTAATTTACCAACCACAGCTTAAAGCAGCATATTGTGCAATTGCTAAAAAAGCTTGTTAGTGCACCGATTATGTTACAAGACAAGTAGTTGGAGTTGGGGCGGCACGTAGCATGGCA
>JARFYF010000059.1:22377611-22390535 GCA_030265395.1 Rhina ancylostomus | reverse complement strand
GGTTGCAGATATGGAATATGATAAGGAAGGTGATGAGTGGAACCAGACAAGAGAGGTATGGTGGGCAGATGGAAACAGTAGAGGGAGAGATAGGGGACCCAGTAGGTTGAGTGTGTGGGTGATAGGCAGATGGAACCATGTGAAGGAACTGGGAAACAGGGGACTGGAGTGGGGGTGCAGTTTGGAAAGAAGTGGTGTGTGAGGGGCCTTGGGTGGGTCAGAAGTAGAGGGGAAGAAGCAGAGAGGGTGCAGGTTACATGAAACTGGAGAATTCAATGTTCATGCCATTCGGCTGTAGAGTATCCAGGTGGAATATGAGGAGCTGTTCTTCTAGTTTGCCTTTGGCCTCACCTTGGCAGTGGAGGACAGAAATGTTGGTGTGGGAATGGGGAGGGGAGTTGAAATGGCTTGCATCCAGAAGCACAAGATGGCCATTGTGGAGAGTGGAGGTGTTCAGCAGAGTGATCGCCTAGTTTGCGCTTGGTCTTGCCAATGCAGAGGTGCCCATATCAAGAACAACAAATGCAATAAGTGAGGCTGGAGGGGTTGCATGTGAATTTCTGCCTCACCCAGAAGGGCCGCTTAGGTCCCTGGACTGGTGGTACACCTCCTACGGTTACAGGGGAAAGTACCTGGAATGGAGTGGTCCCTGCAGAAAGCAGAAAGAGGTGAGAAGGGGAAGATGTGACTTGTGGTGGGATTTTGTTGCAACTGCCGGAAATGATGAAGAATGATGTACTTGATTTGGAGGCTGGTAGGGTGAAAGGTAAGGGCCAAGGGAACTCTACCTCTGTTCTGTCTGGTGGGAGGTGAGGTGAAGGCTCCATCAACCAAAGTCGAGGGGAAGCCATGTTTCCTGAAAAATGAGGACATTTCAGATGTCCTGGAGTGGAAAGCCTCGACTCAAGAATGGATGTGGTGGATGGCCTCCTTACGAGAGACAGGGTGGGAGGAGGTGTAGTCCAGGTAGCCGTGGGAATCAGTGGGTTTATGGTAAATATCAGTGGATAGTTTGTCTCCTGAGATGGGAACAGAGAGAACCAGAAAGGGGAGAAAGGTGTCAGAAAGAGTTCCAATGAATTTGAGGGTGGAGTGGAAGTTATTACTGAAGTTGATAACATTGACGAGTTCTACATAATGTAGCAGAGAAGGATTTGGGGAGTGGTGCCAAAGTATGTTTGGACAAGTATAGCTCCACGAAGGCAACAAAAAAAATAGGCTAAGCTGGGGCTCATGTGAGTGCCCATGACTACATCTTTGATTTGTAGTAAGTGAGAGGAATCAAGAGAGAAGTTGTTCAGGGTAAGAACAAGTTCTGGCAGGCAAAGACTGTTAGTAGAGGGGATCTGGTTGGATCTATGTTCTAGAAAGAAACAGAGCATCCTAAGGCCTTCCTGATAGGGAATTAAGATGTATAGGGACTGGACGTCCATGGCGAAGATGAGGTGCTGGGGGCCAGGGAAATTGAAATTATTAAAATGATTGAAGGCATGCAAGGTGTCCCAGATGTAGGTGGGAAGGTACTAAACAAGGGGAGGCAAAATAGAGTCAAGGTAATGATGAGGTAAATTCAGTAGGATGAGAGGAGGCAGAAACTCCACTGCCAGGGTGAGGCCAAACACAAACTAAAGGAACAGCACCTCATATTTCACCTGAGTAGTCTACAAACTAACAACATGAAAACTGAATTCTTCAATTTCAGGTAACCTGCATGCCCTCTGTTCCTTTCTGACTCCTTCTGATCCATGTTATCCAGTTCCCTTGCCCTGGTTCCACCTACCTATCATCCACCCACTTGACCCACTTGGTCCCCTAAACCCTCTCCATGCTATTCACATCTGCCAAACAAACCTCTCTTATCTGGTTCTACTCATCACCTTTCTATATCTGCAGCCCTTTGTTGTCTCCATATATCACCTCCCAGCCTCTGTCACTATCTCCACTCTTACCTTCCCCACCTGGCACCATCTACTCATCAACCACTCCTCATCTGCATCCACCAGTCACTGCCTCAGTCCTCTCCCTCACCTCTTTACACTGGCTATCTCCCCTCTACACTCTGTCCTGATGCAGGGTCTTGACAAGAAACATCAACTAGTGTTTTGCCTCTACTGATGCTGCCTGACCTGTTGAGTTCCTCCAGCAGCTTGTTTTTTTGCTCCAGATTCCAGCATCTGCAGTCTCTTGTGTCTCCAGAATTTGTGGACAATGTGCTGTTAGAAAGCTTGGAACAAACAATTCAGTGAACTATAAGCAAGTTCTAATTACTCCTAATAAATAATATGGAAACATTAAGTCTTTTTCCCTCTCCACAGATACTGGTTGACTTGCTGAGTATTTCCAGCAGTTACTCCTTTATTTCTGATCTATTTTTCTCAAATATTTTGTTTTGTTCTCCATTATTTTGTTCTCAATTATTTCTGCTAATACTTTGACTCTCATGAATCTTTGTATCAATTGTTTTATTTAATATTTGCCCTAGCACCATTACAAGTATTAATAAATTTCCCAACAGAAACTTTTCTGGAACTGAAGTTCTTTGATGAAAGGAAAGAGCAACACATGGGTGAATGGCTGGTGATAAAATATGCACCAGGTTCACGTGCCAGTACCTGCATTCATATCTGCAGATGGAGACAAATAACACTCACTTCATAAATAAATTACAGCAGTGGTAATAAAGTAGATATATCAGCGGAATAGTTACAGAGATATTTGGACTAATGATCTGGAGGCCATTCAATTCCCACCAATGACATCTGAGGAATATACATTCAATTAAATAAATATGTAATAAAATGCTTCCATTAGTAATCATGAATTGTAAATATCCATCTCATTTATTTATATTCTTTAGGGAGAAACCTCTTGTACATTCCAATTCAACCTGAATGCAATTTCAGATGAACAGCAATGTGGCTGAATTTTAACTGCTCTCTGTTTCAAAATTGGTAATGATATCAGATGGCTCTCTTGGTATTGGCTTTGACAATAGATGCAACTCAGGCAGACCTTCCCAATCACTTCTGTACAGCCCCCAGACTTAGGCAGAAGAACAAAACAAAGTAAGAACCATGGATCAGAAATAAAATCAGAGCTGCTGGAAGCAGTCAGTAGGTCAAGTAGCATCTGTGGAGAGCAAAACAGAGTTAATGTTTCCAGGCTAATGTCTGTGAACTGTGATAAAATTCAGATAGCTGTCCCATGACAAGTCAAACAACAGCCAATTCTTAGACTCCTCTATTATTATCCCTATTATGTTCTTTCCACCAGTAAGACAAGGCCACTAATATTGCCAACATGCTGGTATACAGTCAGGAAGAAGCAGGTCTAGGAATACCTAACTCTGACTCCATATCCCATGAATTCTCAGGGGATCAAAATAACAATGGTTCAGAATCCTTCTGCTGATTATTACCCATTGTACTTGCTTAGTGTTAAACAAGTATTTTTCATTGTTCAACACCACAACATAAGGGTACCAAGGATGCAAAATGCATTCTGAGTGTGGACCTGAGAAGTTAACTCTCTTCCTCTTTCCACAGATGCTGCCTGACCTGCTGAATGTTTCCAGAATTTTCTGTTTTTATGTCCATCATAGATTTGGGAAAAGAAGTCACACCAAGGACACCATCCATTGTACAATGTAACACTACCATTATGCTAAACCATGTAAATTCAGGGCAAATGTAGCAGCTCCAAACTAGTATTCCATGAAGAAATGCAGGCCTTCAACGGCAGCATGATTGTATTCCACCACAGATTGTAGCCTCCTGGCCTGAGATATCCCTCATTTTACCATTACCATCAAGTCAGAGGACCAATAATGATTTTATGGGAGGTATGGACAGACATACCAGGAGCCACATCAGAAGTATCTAAAAATGAAATGCCAGTAAGACTAAAAAAACAGTTTCTACATTCACACTTTATCAGCTGTAGCAGCAAGCTAGGAACAGATCCAAATGATCCCATAACAAATGGATCATAGAAACATAGAAAAACTACGGCACAATTCAGGCCCTTCAGCCCACAAAGCTGTGCCAACAAGATTAAAGCTCTGCAATCCTGCCAAATCCAGGCATAGAGTTGTAGAGTTATACAGCATGGAAATAAACCCTTCAGCCCAACTCGTCCACACTTACCAATTGGTTGACCTAAGCTAGTCCCATTTACCTGCATTTGGCCCATATCCCTCTAAACCTTTCCTTTCCATATACCTGTCCAAATGTCTTTTAAACATTGTAATTGTATCTGCATTTACTACTTCCTTGGGCAGCTCATTCAATATACCCACTACCCTTTTTGTGAAAAACTTATCTATTAGATCCCCTTTACATCTTTCCTCTCTCAACTAAAATCTATGCCCCCCAGTTTTAGAATCCCCTACCCTGGGAAAAAGGCTGTAATCATCCACTTTATCTATGCCCTCATGATTTTATATTCCTATATAAGGTCGCCTTTCAGCCTACTATGGTCCAGGGAAATAAGCCCCAGCCTATCCATCTCTCCTTATAAATCAAGACCTCCATTCCCAGGAACATCCTTACGAATCTTTTCTTCACCCTTTCCAGCTTAATGACATCCTTCCTATAGCTAGGTAACCAGAAATGCATATGATACTCCAAGTGTGGTCTTACCAACGTCTTGTACAATTGTAACTTGACATCGCAATTCTTGTACTCAATTCCCTGACCGATGAAGACAAGCATGCCAAATGCCATCTGTGTCACCACTTTCAGGAAACCCCTAGGTCTCTCTGTTCCATAACATTCTTCAGGACCCTACCATTTACTTTCTAAGTCCTGCCTGAGTTTAACTTCCCAAAATGCAATACCTGGAGACAAGAGACTGCAGATGCTGGAAATCTGGAGCAACACACACAAATGCTGGAGCTGAGCAGGTCAGGCAGCATCTACGGCGGGAAATGCAGTTGAAATTTCAGGCCAAGACCCTTCATCAGGATTGGAAAGAAAGAGGACAGAAGCCAGAATAAAAGGGTGGTGGGAGGGGGAGGAGCACCAGCTGGCAGGTGAGAGGTGAATCCCAGTGAGAGGGGGAAGTAGGTGGATGGGGGAGGGGGAGAAGTGGGAATGATGTGAGAAGCTGGGAGGTGATAGGTGGAAGAGGCAAGGGGCTGAACAAGATGGAATCTGATAGGAGAGGATAGCACACCATGGAATAAAGGGAACGAGGTGGAAAACCAGAGAGAGGAAGGTGTGGGTGATGGGCAGGTCAGGACCTTGTACTTGCCCAAGTTAAATTCCATCTACCATTCCTTTGCCCACTTTCCCAGTTGATTTAGATCTTGTTGTAATTTTAGATAACTTTCTTCACTGTCCACTATACCACCAGTTTGGGTGTCATCCGAAAACTTACTAACCATACCAACTTCATTCTCATCCAAATCACTAATATAGATGAGGAACAACAGTGGAGCCAGCACTGATCCTTATGGCACATTGCTGCTCACAGGCCTCCAATCTGGAAAACAACCCTTCACTATCACCCTCTGACTTCTTTCACCAAGCGAATTTTGTATCCAATTGGCTACCACACCTTGGATCTCATGTGATCTGATCTTCTGGACCAGCTTACCATGCAGTACCTTGTCAAATCAAATCCTCTTGGCCACCTCTTCAAAAAACTTAATCAAATTTGCATGACACAATTTCCCACACACATAGTATAAATAGTGGTAGACAATGAAATATCCTACAGGAGGTGAGACTCCATGAATATTGCTACTCAGTGATAGCAAAATCCAGCAGAAGAATTTGCAGCTACCTTCAGCCACATCTTAACTTCCTCCCAAGATCCCTGCCATCAAGAATCCAAAGGCTGAGAGTCTCTTTTGAAATTTCATGCCACCATTTTACCAAATGTGGCACTAAGTAACCCTGGTAAAATTGATAATCAGGGGGAAAATGTTCCTCTGGAGTCACATCTCACAAAAAAATGTGACTATTATCATTAAAGACCAGCCTCAGGCGTATTCAGATCTAGAAATGGTGTATGGATATTGTGGTCGTTGAACATTACTTTTCTGGTGTAATCAGAACCAGGTCATAACCATTTAGAACTTAATTTATGACCCAGATCTTGCTGAAGGGATTTACTGCCCGCACTCTGTTTATTTTTTCTCATTTCCTCAAACTTACCAGATCCATATTGTTGATCCTGCTGGCCAAGAATGTTCAGGAGATGAGTTGTGATGTCCTTTGAGGTGCATAAACCTCAAAAGACACAATAGGGTGAAACAGATAGGTCAGAAGTTCAGGCAATGGAACTTCACTGAACAGTAGGCTCAGGACAGAAAATAGGCTCGTGCCATCAGCTTTGCCAGCTGTCAGGCCTATATTGAATAAAAGTGTAAGAGTACTTTAAGAATTTAATGAACCATGTGGTATGGATTTGATACATTTTTCTACCAAACATCACTATTCAGCTTTGAGAGCAGCTGAGAAATTGATGAATGTAAGCAGCATAAAAGATAACGCAGGAAGTGTTAGAGGAACAGTGATTGTTTAGATCCTTCCACCCAGATGATGCTGTCTGATGTCAACAAAATTTCCAAGGATGGTATAGATATTAGAATTCTTCACTCTTGAGTTTGCTGAGCATCTCGGGGTATTGCATTTATTAAAATTTTATAATGAAATGGCAGCTGCATCAGTGTTGGAACACAACCAGGGTACTTAAGTGGAAGACTAGTCCGTGGATATCCACATTCATACCTAATAAGTTCTGAGACAGTGGAGGGTAACGTAAACATATACAGTACCATTTGGGAAGAGAAGCAGAGGTTGCCGCAAGTTATGGGTGAGATTGGACAGGAATGGAAAAAGAATGGAAAACTCAGAACCAGAAAGAAGTCTTCACTCTGAAGCCAAGGTACAAAGGAATATGGTGACAAAGGCAGGAACAAAAGACAAACAAAGTAATCATGACTCTCATCATTCAAATTATCTGCCATGGATGTCTAATCAGTGCTGTTTAGAACTTTGAGTGCATGAAAGGTATGATATGTAAAATTATGATCCAGCAATTTTATACATAATTTGGTCAATTGGAGATAAAGCCCAAGGCAACCAGTGAATCAACAGTCATCGCAATTGCTATAGCCTCAGGAGAGCAGGACTGTTAGTCTGTTTAAGGCACACTTCAAGATACATGCCTCAAAAGGAAAAACACTGGATGGATTCACAGCAAATGCTAAAAAGGGCAGGAGAAAAAGGGGCAACACACGTAGGAGATGGAAGAACAGGGGATAAAAAGGAGAGAAGTGCATTTTTGGAAATGATTAGAAGAAAGGAAAGCCAAGATGCAAGTCAATTTGGGAACACTGGCATTAATACCATTTAGCTCATGATATTCAGCAGTTAAATATACTGTATAATTGTATCTGTTGTAGTTATTAATTATCAGACTCTTCTGTTCATGTTTATGTAAAGTGTATATTACATACAGTTGACATTAATAAGATAGTGATCCAGAGCAAGCAATACAAATGCAACTATGGAGATAATTATGTTATTGCAACCATTATGGAACAGGATGGCAGATTAAACATGTGTGAGATCTAATATGAAGAGGTAATTTAGTAGAATCACTATTGCCTGAAGTATACACATAGGAATTACCAAGGTGTTAAGTATGTATTGTAATGAAAACTTTTGTTTCAAGAACACTGAGAGATTGAATTATTTTATAAATACATAACTGTAAATAATTATTTTATTTTACAAGTTCATAAATGTGAATAGTTACTAGGTCCTAAGGGGTAAATTTCCTATTTAAGAGGAAGCAGTGTAGTGTATGTAAGTGTACCTTTAAGAACTGAGTACACAACATGAAAATTACTTTAATACAATGCAGTACTTGTCACTACTATTCAGTTTTGAGAATGGCTGTCTTTGATAAAGGATGTTCTGCTGTTAATTCTACCTTAGGCTAAGTGATAGCACTGGCAGCAAAAACAAAGAATCCCACAGACACAACAAAAACTGTCAAGATTTTTCAATGTTTCTGAATAGTTATACAACAGGGAACAGGCCCTTTGTCCCTCCTAGTCCACAACAGCCATCAAGCACCCATTTACACTAATCGTACATGAATCCTATTTTATTCTCCTCATATTCCCATTAATACTCCCCAGATTCTACCATTCACCAACACACTAGGGATAATTTTCAGCAGGCCAGTTAACTTGTTGCATGCCTTTAGGATGTTGGGGGAAACCAGAGCACTTGGAAGAAAACCAAGCAATTACAGGGAAAATGTGCAAACTCCACACAGCTAGACCCAGAGCTCAGGATTAAACTTAGTTGCTGGAAGAGTAAGCTGGTAGCCCCACCAACTGTGCCATCCTGTGATTCTAACACCAAAAAACTATTGAACTTCAACTAAACAATTAAAACACATTAAAATAATTCTTAAAAAATGAAAAATTACCCAATAAACAAATAGTTAAGAAAAATTAAAACAAATAAAATAATTTAAAAATGTAACTTTCCTTAACCGTGTCTTACTTCTTCACAGTCATAAAAGCTCGATTCACAATATAGCGCTCACAGATACTGCTCCAGGTCTAACATGCAGTAGGATCAAAAACAGACTCCCTAATGTAAGCGCAAATCTAGCAAACTCCTGCTTTGTACTAGATTTCATGTGGAGTCTAGCAATAGAGCATAACCAGGAAAATAATGGCACAGCTTTGCCAACAAAATCAGGACTTGTGTGCTAGTGCAAAGGTCCCAAAAATTGCAGGCAGTTACACAGGTAAATCCTGGCAATTTTTCCCCCAGCAATTCTAGAACTGATGGCAGAAACTCAGGAAATTCTAAGATACTGTGCACTCCAGTGATCTTATATAAAATGCTTTCAGCTAATGCTTAAATTTGGACAGTGTTCATTCTGAACCCATGCCCACTAAGAAACAGGATAAACAATTGCAAACTTCATTTTCGTTGATGGGCCACAGCAAAAAATCGAAAATTGCTTTTGAACTAGTGAAAGACAAAATGTTTTCTGATATTGGGGTCTGGTGAAAACTTTTTCTTTTTGAGCTGGGCTTGGCTTACTTAATGAGCCACCAAGAATTTACTCTCACTCAGTATTGTAAAACTATAATCAAAATATCAGACCTCAACTTAAAGAAGAAGTACATAATGACAATAAAGGTTCTCCTGGAGATTTTCTTTCCATTTGAATGTGTTTTGAATTATATTGGTTTTGTGTTGTGTTTGCTATGCTCTTAAGTGTCATTGTTTTGTGTTTGGTCACTGCTATTTGTTTTGTTGTGTTATTGGATGCTGTATTGTGCCTGGTGTTACAGGTGACCCCCATGTTATGGGAGGGAGGGGTTGAGTTCCTAGAAAATGGTCCGGTGCGATTTTCCTTAAAGATAATCCATGCCATCTGCACATCAAGAAACACAAGTTGAACAAAAAATGTGTTTATTTATTTACATTTTTCATATAAATTCCATGGGAGTGAATTTTATTCCATATCTAAATTTTTTTGGGTAGTGATTTGCGAATTCTCTAAGGATGAATTTCCATTACCCGAACAGCTATAATGTGGGGGATTGCCAGCACTTATATATTTCTGATGTATTACTGTGTAGTAATTCTCATGTAGTTTTGTTTGTGTGCTTTCTTTTATCCAGGGATTAACTGGGTTGAATTGAGCTGGATTCAGTTCAGTGCCCAGATTCATTGCCTGAGGTCCCATTGTTCTGATACTTACCTGTACTGGATGTGGCAGGATGATCAAGCTGATTCTCCATGCCTGGGAGGCATTTGATGAAGCATAGTGGAGTCCAAGCTACAATCATGCCTCTGCTGATGCCTGTTCATGAAACGCCCTGACAAGATTTGACTGGGAACAAAGCTGAGAGGCAGAATTTCGTCTGCTTTGAAAGCTAGAACTATCTTTTCAGATATAAATGATTAAAATTCTAATACAAAACAAGTAAAAATGTTTAAAAAAACAATATACCTTTTTCCTCCTAATCTCCAAACAAGCAATTTCATTGTACTGGGAAATCTCAACACATCAGGATTCCACCACTGGATTCCATGTAGAATCCAGTGACACAGCAAAGTGTGCGATGTTTCAGGATTTCCCAATTTTACAATGGGTTCACATAAATCCAGGGCATACATGCAGTACAATTCCAGTGATTCCCTTCAAAATCATCAGCCATAGCCAGGACAACTTGGCCTATTCTAACTTGGGATGCATTGCCTGAAAGGGTGATGGAAACAGATGCCTTAATTTCTAAAAAAGAATTTGGATTTATACCACAAATGAAAAAATATTGGGCAGTAGGGAAAGAACAGGAGAGTGAAACTAATTGGATAGCTCTTTCCAAGAACTGTCATTGCATGATGAGCCAAATGACCTCAAGTGCTGTAAGACCTGATGATAATAAATATAGCAATGGTTCAATACACCAACATTGTATGGCAAATTACCAAACACAGCACATAGCAGAAATGAAGACATTGAAAACAGTGCATAGCAACATGAAACTAGGCTCATACTCACTTGAGTTTAGAAGAATGAGATGTAATCTCATTGAATCATATGAAATTTATAGGGCTTGACATAGATGTGGGGATGATGTTTCCTCTGGCTGGAGTGCCTGAACTAATCTCAAAATAGGAGGATCAGCTGCTCAAGACACAGACAAGAGGAAATTTCTTTACTAGAGGGAAGATTAAGATAAGATCTTTGGAATTCTCTCCCTTAAGAGGGTTGTGGAGGTTCAGACAATGAGAATATTTAAGACAGAGACTGACTGGTTTTTAAGATATTAAGTGAATCAGGGTACATGGTGTTAGAGCAGGAAAGTGGTACTGAGGCAAAAGATAAGCCATGATTTTATTGATTGGTTGAACAGGCACAAGGATTCCTGTTTCTATTTTTTTATGACATTGAAAAGAATGTCTTGTTAAATAATAAATAGAATAAATTGTGACATCACATAACAACTTTCAAATGTTGCCCATTATTATTCTATAATGCAACATACAATATTCTATAACTTGACTTTTTGGCACTCATCTAGCTAATGGCACTTGTTTTTAAAATTGGTACAGAACAGAGCTACTACAGTATAATTTCTTTCAATAAAAATTTTATCATTAGTCCATGCACTGGGTTGTGCTTCCTGTTATAAAGTTTGATCTTGTGACCAGTGTCATTAGGTAAAACAGCTGGAACATTTTAAAGTACACCTGCAGCAATTAAAATACACTTTATGTGGTCAATTCTGTCTTTTATCTCTTTCAAGAAAAGTACTTTTTTTCTTGAATACAACTTTCTTTCCAGACCTGCACCCTTCAGCCATGCCCATTTCATCAATGTATTTAATTCTTCTGCACCAGAAGAATTAACTGTGTGTTACATTTAAATAGCTCCAGGGCACAGTTACATTGAATCCTGGAACTGTCATCTGGGTTCCAGAGCTGAATCCTTAATCAATTTACAAATAAAAAGTTAAGGGGTTAGAATTTCCTCATTTCACATTTTCATTCATTGAAGATACCCATCACAGGGAAATCAACACCAGTTTGGGGCAAGGATGCTAAGTTTGATATCCAACTAGATAAACACCCAAAACATTGTGCACAGTAGGATTGGCCTTTAGACAATAAGATGCAAGGCCATTTGGCCCATTGAGTCTGCTCCGCCATTCAATCATGTCTGATTTTTTTCAAACCCATTCTCTTGCCTTCTCCCTGTAACCATTAACTCCCTTACCAATCAAGAACCTATCAATCTCTGCCTTAAATGCACCCAATGACTTGGCCTCCACAGCCCTCTGTGGCAATGAATTCCACAGATTCACCACCCTCTGGTGGAAGAAATTCCTCCTCATCTGTTTTAAAGGGACGTCCCTTTATTCTGAGACTGTGTCCTCAGATCCTAAACTCTGCCATTAATGAAAACATCCTCTCCAACATCCACTATGTTTCAATGAGATCACTCCTCATCCTTCTGAACACAATCAAGTACAGACCAGAGACATCAAATGTTCCTCATGTGCTAAGCCTTTCATTCCTGGGATCATTCTTGTGAACCTCTTCTGGATCCTCTCCAAAGCCAGCACATCCTTCAGATTTGGGGCCCAAAATTACTCACAATATTCCAAATGTGGTCTGACCAATGGCTTATAAAGCCTTGAAGTTGTGCAGAAAGGCCCATCTTACCATTGTAGAGACAGCAGAAAATGGTAGGCAGCAGATTGCAAAAGGGTGGATGTGGGAATGTGAATGGAGGAAGATAATTACTGGGGAAGATCAAGGGCAAGGAAGGAGGTTTGTTGAGAGAGGATCGTGGGCAAAATTAGAATGGAGAGAAGACCAGAATGGGATGGTGTAGATATTGGGGTGGGAGAAGGGCTGATGATTGGAGACTAGGGAGGAGATCAGAGTGTGGAGCCAAGGATGTTGATAGATGGGAACCAGGGAGGAGATTTGCAAGTCCAGTAAAAGACTGGGTAGATCAGTGAAGGAAGGACAAGTGAGAAGTGATTCAAGAGGGCTTGGAGTTCTTTGGTAGGGACTGATAATTGATTGCAGATTACCAGATGAAAAGATAAATTTAAAACATACCTTGACTCCCAAAAATGTATAAGGTAGGACAGATCCTTTAGCTTATGCTGGAGCAGAATCAATCATCTGGTGAAGATTTTCTCCAGTGCTCAAAGTTTAAGTTTGAGAACCATGTTTTCAAGGAAAAAATTTATGCAGATGATGATAATCATACACCACTATGCATGTCCATCAACCTCCATGTGCATAGCAACACATGTGCATAGAATCTGGGTTAAATTTCCTTATGCGGTCAAAATAAATAAAATTCATTCAAGCAGTGCATAAAAACATATTATACACCAGTCTCTCTAGGTAT
>JARFYF010000059.1:22081226-22096954 GCA_030265395.1 Rhina ancylostomus | reverse complement strand
CCCCCCCCCCACTTGGCTCTATCTGCCCATCATCATTCACCCTGCCTTAGTCCATCTATCACCTACTGGTCTCTGTCCCATCTCTCCCCCTTTCCTCTTTATACTGGCTATCATCCCTCTCCACTCTCAGTCCTGATGTAGGATCATGACCCAAAACATTGATAATTCCTTTCTCTACACAGATCATCTTCTCACTATGCAATCTGTCAGGGCCTTTCCTAATAATCTGTCCCCAACAGACTGCTGAGAGTGGTTGTGGCTTACTGGAACATGAATCTGATAAGCTCTCTCAGCACAACGTTCTTACTTCTGCTGCCCTGGAAACATCTTTGCTGTTACTTACAGCCAGTCAGCCCTCAGAGATGGCAGCCATGTTAGGAGGATGCATTGGAAATTGAGGCCTTCTAAGACTGATCTTCCTGAGGTCCAAGGCCATCACCATCATCATCCACTGCAATCAGTCAGGTTTCCATCACCATGCTACAGCCACTGGGTTGGCAGTATATAGAAACAGTAACAGAGGCAAAGGCACATGGATGCATAAGAGAGTTCAGTTAAAGTTGTATGATTTTTTTGTCAAGATTGAGTCAATAAATGTGGTTTTGACATTGGTTAGGTCATTAGCTTCTTAAGGTTCCTCTGACCTCTTGGGAATCTCCCAATCCCTTCCAATTGCTGCAGCATCCATTTGTTCAGTGGCAGTACTCCTTCTTAGCTGGAAGAGTGTGGCTTTTATTGAGATATATCTGGCTGTAAAGATGGAACCTGTGAGGCTAAATGCTGTTAGCTACGAATACTTGCAATAGAGTAGGAAAGAATACTGGTGTGAAACTAACACTATCTCACTGGATTAATAATCCAGAGAATGTGATTTAAGAACCCATTGAGAGTCTGAATTCAGCATAAAAATTTGGATATCAAAACCTTGTACAGTGATCCTTAGCTGTTAGATTGTCTTTCAAAGCCAATTTGGGTGAATATGAACTTCAGGATAGGAAATTGGTTGTCCTTTCCTGGTCTGGTCCCATACCAATATGTTTAAAATGCCCTCTGAAGCAACCTTGCACAGTATTCAGATATTTTGAACTGTTTTATCATAATTAAGGAAGGAGGATCAGCACTGCCTTCTTAAGGCAACCAGGATGAATAATACATTTTGACCATGACAGCAACACCCATTTCCTGAGAATGAATTATAAAAAAGCATTGTTAAGAAACTTCTATTTACAATTGGTCTCATAGTTCAGGAAAGCAAAAATCAGCCAGAAACCTGGATTATCATACCCTACAACATTAGTGCCTTCAGAGGAGGGTAAAAAGTTAGGTGGAAGGGGTGAGGAAGGGAAAGAATTGTAAACATTTTAACTATTGAAACTCCCTGCATAAAACATACATAATTACTAAATCTTAATTTTGTTAAAAATGAACGGACAGCAGTCATAAGGAGGTAAATCTTTCCTGTTGGACAGAACAAGACAATAAGGTTTCTGTTGATAAACGCAGGGAGGTTCCTTTTTGTCATCGGCCAAGGGCAGTGTCGTGTCAGGCTATTGATTATGCTTTAGCACCAATTATCTAACCCTGCTCCTGGCTCTATAACTATTGGGATTTTTAATGTTTCAAATATCATCTTGCTTCATGTCATTTTTCATCAGCTGGTGACTCCTTTGCAGTTACGGGGAATGTAGTTAGGGGAATGTGATGTAACATTCCCTGAAACCAAAAGAGCACAGCTGCGGCCTGGGTCTTTACTCATAAAGTTAATCTGCTTCTATTAGCTGTTTATTATTGTAAAAATACATCTTTATCATTGCAACCTTGTCACTGTACCTCAAAATTAATTACCCTTCAAATGTTAGTATGCAGTTACACAATTCAATCAGAACCAGTGGTGACATCCTAGGTATCTATATTTGTATCTTAATAGATGCCTTCTTGCCATTTTTTCTCTTTTGCTTTTTCTCTCTCTCTCTTATGCATGTACATGATTCTTCTCTATCATACAGGCTCGGTCAGCCCCTTACTCACACATGCACCCAACCTGTAAATGATCTTGACAGAAAATAACTCTTTTTACCCTTGCTGTCCACTCTCTGATACCCCTTTGTGGTCTGTCTCATTCTCTTAATCTTTCATTCTCTTATCATCTCTGTCTACCCTCTGCTTCTAAGCACTAACCCTTTTTTTGCACCCTATTTCTCTCTTGCTCTCTCAACCTGTCTCTCACATAATTTATCTGCTCACACAAAAATACCCTCTCTTTCTCTCATACTCTACTTCCTTTCCTCTCAGTTTCTGTCTATTTTGTGCTCCTTGTCTGTGCCTGTCTCTTCCCTACCACTCCTCTTCCTCAATCTCGTCCTTTGCCTGAGTGGGACTCCTTCATTTGTTTCTGCCATCTGTTATACAGTAGGGCCACAGTTTCTAATGGCTGTCTTAGAACAGTCCTAGTTTACCTGGGCAAATTATTTTGATTTAAGCACTTGAAAGAATTTATTCAGTGGGCATTCCCTCAAACGTGAAGTAGCTGCACATATCCATCTTTATAGGATCTATTAATAAAGGCTGAAGCTTATCGAACTCACTTCAATTCTGTATCAGAATATTGGGTGTTCAGACTTTAGTCAGGATAGAACATAAATGGACAGTGCTGATATGGTAGAATTAGTGGAACTGCCATCTTTTGCATGAGATTCTGCCCTAAAGGCCATCTATTTAGTTGCATGTTTTAAGGCCCTCTTTGAAGTGCAGGGGCATCCTCCTGGTCAATTTTTCTTCCACAGTCAACAATAATCTCCCCTGTAGAGCTTTTGGGAAAACAGTATTGCTGATTCAGTAGAGCCATCACGCACTGTGTATTCTGAAAAAGATCATAACTGTCTAACCTTCATTGATAAGGCAGTCTCCAAAAAGGATTATCTATTTAACCAGACTGTGGAATCTCACTGAGAGATGCCATCAACTAAACTTATAGCTGATTGTGAATCTTTAATAACAATAACATGCATTTATATAAAATCTTAAATATATTTGCAGTTGTGATTTTAAACAAAATGAGACACCAAGTCCCCAAGTTGATGTTAGGGGCGATGACAAAGAGCTCGATCAGAGAATTTTCCAGAGCATCTTATAAGAGGAAAAAGAAGTGAAGTGGCATGCATATTTAGAAAAGGAAAGTGGAGCCCACCAGTGATGGAACATTTAAAAACAGAAATCCACAAGAGGTCAGAATTGAAGGAGTGTATTTATTTCACTGTGTTATAATGCTGGAGGAGGTGTTGAGAAAGCAAGGTATGAGGTTATGGATTGTCTGAAAACAAGCTTGATAATATTGTCACATTATTAAAAGGCTTGTCAGCTTGGCTCAGTTGGTAGAACCCTTACCTTTTAATCAGGTCTTAACCTGGATTGAACATACAAATGCTGTATCGAGAGACTATAATTAGTAGTGTTGACATGAGATGTCATCCTGAGACCCATTTGCCTATTTGGATAGATCTTAAATATCTTATAACACTGAAGAAGTGCAGAGACATTCTGATCAATGCTTTTCTCTCAGGCAATAACAAACAGTCTAATTAATTATCTCATGATTTTGAATGTTGATTTACTGGTGCAAAATACATAACAATATTCACTGCACTTCAGCCATTCATTGTAAAGTATCCCCATTGTAATAGTTTAAATAAATGCAATTATATTTTTGACGATTGATCATTGCCATCAGTTATGAAAATTATTGTTCAAATTTTGGGATTTGGACAGTGAATCAGCATTTACTGCCTATCTGGGTTGCCTTTGAGTAGGTAGCCTGGGAATATTTTCCAGTTTATGAATGCTGCCATATTGCTTTCAGGTCCTGTGTGCATATGGCACTCTAATGCATGGAGGTGTTTGGACACATGTGCAGCGCATTCAAAGCCATTCAATGCACTTTTGGACACTTCTTGTATAAATTTCAGTCATGTATGGCCTGTAACATGAGTGGGTCTTTCATGCAGGAGTAGTCTCCTTTTTTTGTTGTTATACAACACAAATTAAAACATTTAAAAGTAGATATCTGTGGTGTGGGGATGGGAGAGTCAACCATGAACCCTGCTTTATTGTTTGAGAGATTGCTTGTAGGATAGGCAGTAAGTTCCAAGGGTAGGGTTCCCATATATTTCTCATAAAGACCCCAGGAAAAATTAGCGTATTCCTCACATTTCTTCACTCTGGAGATGAGATTTCACAAGTTTATTCATTGTATCACTCAGTCTGAGAGGATTAATATCATTGAAATAAAACACCTTACTTGCGTTACCCAAGTATCAGTGCTCTGCAATCACTTGTTAACAGAGAAAACCTTACTTTTGTCCAATTATCCACCGAATTCTACTTGCAGCTATCTTTCTTAATGGCTCTTATTTTTTAATTTCTCAATTTCTCGCATTGCATGTGACAAAGTAAAGTCAAAACTGTTACTTGTAACTAGATTGGCATTGCTATGAAAACACAAAAGCATTAGAACTGTTTTTTCAGAAACATAGAAAGACCATTAGGTCTATCAGTGAACAAGCCAATGAATTGTACTTTGACTGCTACATTGAAACAAAGAAAGCATAATACTGGTTAGACCAACTGGCATCAACCAAAGTACCAAATTCAGACATGGCAAATTTGGTCCCAGCCCAGTCAACCTTGAAAAATCCTCATCACAGGAAAAGGAGATCTAAACTGGGAGAGCTGCCGCACAGACTAGTCAAGCAATAGCCTAACATAGTCGTCTTCATTAAATCTTATTGTACAAGCAATGTGCAAGATTATTCCATTATAGCTCCTGGATACACCCTATTTCACAAGAGGAACAGACCCACCAGAGAGAGCAGCATGGTGGTACAAACGCGGGATGGAGTGGTGTTGGCGTCCTCTATATTAACTCCAGAACCTAAGAGGTCTCCTGCTGTCAGGTCCAATGTGGGCAACAGGACTTCCTCCTGATTACCATTTATTATTCTCCCTCATCTGATGAATCAGTATTCCTCCATGTTAAATTACATATGAACGAAACACTGAAAGCAGGGACACAGAATCTTCCCTGAGTGGAGAACTTTAATGCCCATCACAAAGAGTGGCTTGGTAGCACTACCATTGTCCCAGCTGGGATTCCTGAAGGAGAAAGCAGCCAAATTGTACCTGTGGCAGATAATGATTGAGCATAAAAGTAGGCCACTCAGCCCCTCAAGGCTCCTCCACCATTCTGAAAGATCATGGCCATTCTTCTACCTCAAAACCATTTTTTGCCCATCTCTATATCCAGAAACATAGCAACCTTAGTCTCGAGTCCAATCAATAACTGAGTCTCCACAGCCTGCTGATGAATTTCTCCTCATTTCAGACATAAGTGGCCTTCCCCTTATTTCAAGAGTCTGATCTTTCATTCAAGACTCCTCAGCCAGGGTAAACATTTTCCCTGTGTCTACCCATTAAGCCTCTAGGCATTTTGAATTTTTCAATAACGTCCCGTCTCATTCTTCTAAGTTCTGAAGAATAGAGGCTGAGCTTACACAATTCTCTACTCACGTGTCAAACTTGTCATCCTAAGAACCAGTCCAGTGAATCTTTACTGCACTCCCTCTGTTGCATTTGTTAGGTAAGGAGATCAAAATTGTACACAATACTCTAGGTATGGTCTCATCAAGGCTTCTTATAATTTAATAAGACAGTTTTACTCTTGTGCACAAATCCTCTTGCAATGAAGACCCACATACCATTCCCCTTCCTAACTGCCTGCTGTATCTACATGACAGTTTTCAGTGACTTATGTACAAAGACACCCAGCTCCCTGTGAATCACAGCATTTCCCAATTTCAAAATTTCTGTTTTCTACCAAAGTGGATAACCTCACATTTTCAGCAACATTCAAAAAACATGACACCATCTTAGACAAAACATCTTGGTTGACTTGTACCCCAGCCACTATCCTACAGTTTTAGAGTTTTCCATTTCAAATCTACAATGCAAAAAATATTGATTGTATATCAAGACCACTATGTTTTAGAACTTAAAACAAACTAAATGCATGAACATTTCTGGATGAAAAGTCCTGTATCGAGACAGCAAATATCACCATATTAACCCCAACAATTTTTAGGCATACATTGTGGCCACCTTAAATCACAATTGAATGAATCTAAATATGCAAAGACGGATCAAGGGATGATATAATTTAAAAGCCATGGTGCTTCTGGGCTGGGAGGTTGAGAGATTTGGCTGACGTTCCAGAACACGTCGTGGATTTAAGCATACTGTAGGATGGATAAAACTGTATCATAGTTTAGACTGGAATATAGTTTTGGCCTGGCCTCAAGCATGAAGGATGGTCACTTCAGTGGTTAGTACCAGATGTCTGCTGGTACTTGTGAAACTGAGTCCCAAGGGAATGCATATGCAAGGAAATGGAGAAGAAAATAAAAGTGCAGAAATTTTTGATTTCAGGTGGCAGCCATATTGTATGAGTTGGCTGATATTCCATCCATTGTCTTCAAGTAGAACTGGCGTGCAATAGACAACCAGTGCAATGTTATCATTAGCACTGTTAGCTGCAGTAAGTCAGAAAACCTTCATCCCCTTTGCTACTTTGCCTCTCACTAGCATTGGCTTCAGACCCTCAGTTGGGAGTCCTGTCATTCAGGTCTGAAGTCAGCAGTCCATTGTTTTTTTTTAGCCTCTTTTCAATGCAATTGTTTAAATCAGTTCCTTGCAGACAAAACCAATCTTTGGTCGACAAGCGAAAAATTACTGATTTCCCCCTGAAGCCGGCTCATCCAGGTCTGGCATTTTCATCATCATAATATCAATACTGAGACGGCATAATGGATTTTTTAAATTAATAATGTGAAGAGAAGATTTACACAGCAAAAAAAATCTCTTATTTCATTCTTGCATTTATCACTGTTCACACCAATTCAAGAGCTCACTGGGTAAGTGCTAAAGAAAATGGGAGACGGTCTTGTAAGAGTTTAGCTATTCATCAGCCATGATACTGAGCTAACAAAGAGCAACACAGATGAGAAGAATTATCAGACATATTTCAACTGCTTTTAATGGGTGGAGAGAGGGTGGGGGGCAGTGTAGGACTGGAGCTGCTGGAGATGTAACCCTTTATTTCTCAAAGTTGAATAAGCCAATCTGGTTTACAGCATAATTGTCAGCCACAATGATTTGAGAGTTAGAATATATGGAAAGTAGGTCATGCTGAAATTGTATAAAACCACAGTTCTACCATATGCATTTCTGGTTACACTTCATGAAGGATATGATAACACTAAAAAAGGTACAAAGGATATTTCCAGGGAAGGAAAATTTGTGTTTTTTGGACAGATTGACCCAAGTTGGGGTTTTCTTTTTTGGAACAAAGGTGACTAAGAGGAGAATCGATCAAGGTATGGTCAGCCCTATCAAAGGTGAACTATTTCCCTGAGTGGGAGACATCAGTAATTACAAGAACTTGATTTAAATAACTGGTAGAAAGATTGAGACAATTATTTTTAGCTAGAGATTGATAGGTTTTAGAATTCAGTGCCTGAATTAGTGGTGGAGGCAATAACCATCACATTTAACAACTTGAAATGCCATAACCTCCAGGACTACCTGCCAAGAGCAGGCAAGCGGGACTAAATCTTCTTTTGTTTGGCAAGCACATAATGGAATGAATAGCTTCATTTTGCACTAAGTTTTGCAATGGTAACTGCACCAATTTTGTTAACACTAGTGGTGAAAGAACCAGGCAAAAAAAATGTGCTCTGAGGTACAAGTGTCAGCAGGATTGGCAAGTTTACCATTGAGGTGAAAGAATTTCTATTTTAGGGAGGCTTTCATAGTCTCATATAGTCCCAAAGCACTTTATAGCCAATGAAGTATTCTTGAAAATGGAGAAACAACCCTCCATAGATGCTGCCTGATCTGATAAGTTCCTCCAGCATTTTGTGTGTTACGCTAAGTATTTTTGAAATATTGTTACTGATGTAAAGTTGAAAATGTAGGAGCTAATATGTGCACTGCAAGGCCCTGCAAATAACAATATCATAATGATCAGATGATCTGTTTTAGTTATGTTGGTGAAGGGATAAATATTGATTAAGATGTCAGGGAGAACTCCCCTGGTTTTCTTCAAATAATATCAAAGAATTTTTCGCATCTACTCAAAGAACAGGTTTAAGAGCTCATCCAAAGGACTACAGTTACATCAGTTACGCAGTCCCTAGCTTTTGTGTTTAAATATCTGAACTGGTGCTTAAAACCATGGCCGTCAGACTTATTCTGAGGAAACAATATAAAACATTGGCACACCAGGACCAAGCCAATGAATAGAGTATAGAGTTCTTTTCCCACAGTTGCTGCCTGACCTGGTGAGTGTTTCCAGCATTTTCGGTTCTTACTTCAAATTCTGCTTTAGTTTATGAGTGATTGAACTCCATCACTCATTCTGTGAAGCATCCTCAAGATGACTTTAACACAGATATAATAGTGCAATTATTTCACTCACTTCCCTGTGAATAATGTTTTGGTATTTTTATATTCAGTTGTTCCTTGGCTGGACCTTCTAGATTGGCCTCAATCTCCTAGCAATGCTGTGAATCTCATTTTTATTTTCTTACTATATAATAGGCAGATTTCATGAATAATCTTACACAATTGGATCAATACTGCCAACAATTTGGATTCCACATTGTGTTTTGGAACACAAAGATCCCAAGAACTTTGCCTTTCTCAGAGAGGACTGTTTCAAACAAGTTGTGAATTTTTTTCAGAACCTGTAGTTATAAAAGGTGCTATCTATTTGTAAATACACAATACGTTAAAAGGATAGTCTCACTCACCATTATTAAAGGGGCAGACTAGCTCCCTATTATTCAAGATCCAGACTTACTCCTCAGTATTAAATCTATAGTTAGACTTCCTTTTGTAAATAGTACAGGTACATTGCTGTGTTGCTTAGATGCTTAAAAGCATTACCTGGTATAGAATGGTACAGATCAGGAAGATCTCAGATCACAGGTTCAATTTATTACCTATGTTGTTAATTGATTTGACTTGGCCTCAGGACCCTTAAATTAAGGAGGGGAAATTCTGGAACTCCCTAGGCAGAATCTGGAGGTTCCTCTTGAACAGTGGCCTTGTATAAATTGTGGATTCAAAAGAATTCTGCCCAGCATTTGTGGTGGAATGCTCACTTTCTCAGTTGATGCATAATATCTAGCAAATTAGCAAGTTCTGGGGGCTGTAGCTAGCAAATTCAAAGCCAGTTCTCTGTGTTCTCAGGAAGGGAGAGAATCTGAAACAGAGACAATAAAATCCATTTCACACCTTACACATGTTTGCTGTACTAATTGTCATTTGCAGTTGGACTGGTATTTGGGACCAATATGAATTTGTTTCATGGATCTGCTAGTTATGCCTAACTCACTGTGTTCTTTACATGGGAGGAATTTAGCTGGACCACTCTGTAGAAAAATAGAGGATAATGAACTCTCATTACTGTGTACTCACAACAAACCAATAATTGAACTTGATGTGGCTGTGGAGAGATTCAGTTGGGCAGGTGTTTGGAGACTTGCCTTTCCATCCTGAGGAGGGGTAGGTATGAAAATCCATAACAAAGAGTAGCCAGAAAATCGAGGCATCGATAAGCAATTGTTGCCTTCAGGAGGCCCTTTAAATATCCTCACCTTCCATATAATTAGAGGGTCATGTCAATAAAGAGTTGTAAATTAAGACAAAGCATTTTGTCATTAATGGCCATTGGTAGCCAATGAATCGTATAAACATGATGCATCTGAGAAACCTTCAGCTAGGAATGGAGGCCACCGTTCCAGAATGCAGTTTCAAAGCCTGAAGCGAGATGCCTTTCCTCTCGCCCTCCTCCTTATCCAATTTTCCCTGCTAGCTCTGAGTTCATTGTCGGTGACTTTCTAATTTTCTTTATTTTTCTGCCTGACCAGCAAATGCTCATTTCTCAGTGGCACGGTTCAGGCTTCTCCCTGTCCCCCAAGCCTGGTCAGGTCACAGAAACGTTAAGGCTTTTGTCAAGGTGATTAATAGCACTTTATATCATCTCTAATTCACTCACTAATGACTGAGAGTCACTAGTCTCAGAGTAATCGGGTGATATATGTGCCGAGCCTATACCTTATGGCAGAGGTGAAAATCATTTAGACAAGTCAAATATTGTTGCAGGGACAAATGGCTTTCTCTGTTAATAAAAATTAATGAATTTTTTCAGTGGTTTGCTAAATGAAGCTATAGAGTGAGCATGGGAGACTGCAGACCTGATCTCTCAGCCACAGGGGAAAGTAAAACATATGTATTCAGCATTTAGTGAGACAGTCATGTTTGCTTTAGCACAGCTCTTTAATACTCACCTGCATGGCTCCTTTGTTTCTTTAAATATCTTGTAAATGTACTATTAATGTTCATTCTGTTCAGACCTTCTCTCAGCTTTGCTCTATCAAAATACTATAGTTTGTTAACTATTTTCAAAATATAGTATAATTTTTATCCCTCCAAACATTCAATAAATATTTGGTGTATATTTGAAAGTATCTGTGTAATTTCAAAATCTCTGTTTTCATTATGAAGTTTATCCACACGTTAAAACATTACATCATCTACACATCTGAAGTTATTTCATGGACAATGACTCACACTTTAGAGGGTGATGGGCAACTGTGGGATTACTTTATATCAGCAACATCTTAAAAACAGTAAATGAGATAGATGATAATTTTATTTCTGGATGCTAGATGAGGGAGATATGTTGATCTAGGCTTTGGGTATACACCCTGAATAGTACCATGTGAACTTTAAAACTACCTGACAGCACCATAGCTCCTTCATAAGATTTCTTCAGGGACTGCTGTGATTATCTTTTTGACAATTTATATGTTCTTAACCAAAACTAGTCATGAAACATTTGAAATATTTATAAAACCTGTGTGGTATTGACATTAATGATGCTGATTTGAAGCTGCTTACTTCTGTTGAATGCATTGTCATAACAGTGAAAAGGATGCAATTACCAAAAACAGAAAAATGAACATCTGATTATGTTGTTGAGATTCATAAGCATTGTGTACATGGGGAATATGTTGCCCAAGTGACATCAAATTATCTCACCAACTTTTTTTGCCTTAGAAAAATTAAGGAGAGATAAAGAGTGGAGCTAGCTCTTGAACTTGGACACCAGGAGGAAGGTTACTACAAAACTGAATGTGTTGATAAGTTAATGACACTGTGCTCAGACCCATAACATCATTAGCACTTCATGGATTATGTGCACAGATATTTACAGCATCCCACAAATTATTAATAAGGACAACGGAATAATACAATGTAGGGGAATGAGGTAGGGATCGGGGGGAGAGTGTCACCTTCCTCTTTTCCACCACCAGGTATTTTAACATATCACATAATAAAGTGCTTTCATGTTTCGCAACTACATTTCAAATGAAATAATATTTTCACTATCTCCATTATCTTTCACTAGATGCTTTTAGATAGTGAACCACTTTCAAAATGTCATCGCTATTACAATACAGAGGAATGCAGCAAAAAATGTATATGCTTCCATTAATATGAATGAGAGAATGGTCAGATGATTTATTTATAGTGTCCTTGGTTGAAGACTAATTTTGGCCAGGGCTCCGGAAAAATTCCCTTACTATTCTTTAAAATAATCTTCTGGGTATTTAAATCAACCTGAGATTGAAGAAATACCTCTAATTTAACATTTTATCTGAAATTTGACACCTGTAACTTCTTCAGCATTGCATGGGATGAACAGTCCAGGTAATAATGATTTAATCTCTGGTGTGGGACTTGAATCGAAGTCCTTTTGATGAAGTAGCAAGGGTGCAACAGAAAAGCCACAGCTGACACTATGCTAGTTAATTTGGAGCTTGCAAAGCAAGTCCTGGCTTCTATAACTTTCAAATAAATTTCTGTAATCTACTGGTGAACCAGAATATGTTTGGAAAAACTACCATTAAAGTAAAAGAAACATATCAGTCAATGCAAATTTAAGGAAACAGCGCAATATACTCATCTCTTAGGATGGTATATTAGTGCAACTAGTGGAGCTGCTGAATCAGTTCCACTGACCCAGGTTCAATCTTAGCCACTGATGCAATCAGTATCAAGTTTGCACATTCTCCATGTGACTATGCAAGTTTCCTCCCACATACCTGTGTGTTCTGATGCTAAATTTTTTTCCTGTATGATGAATTGGAATGTGTCTCCATGTTTAAGGCAGTGTATTAATGCAAGTAATAGTCAAATGCAAAAGGGTTAAAAGAGTTTTGCTATCCTGCCTGCTATCAGTCACAGAAGTTAGCAATCCAGCTGACTTCATCTCATCCCAGAGCATCCCTGACAGTGGTCTAGGCTTTGTGCCCAGAGGTTTGCAACAGCATCATTTTGACAAGGACTGGCAGGTTTTTACGAAAAGGTGAGACTTTGTGGAAATTCATTATTGCAAGACAAATTTGTAACTGTACAACCCCAACATTCAAATGATGTTTATACTAAATCTTTAACCACTACAAAATTGATTTGTGTGTTTTACAATATTGATAATTTTCATTCTTCTCTCATAATTGTTTGATCTTATTGGTTATTTTCAAATTTCTGATTTCTGCACTTGATTTTATTCTTCACTTGTGTGTGTAGTATTTTACTAATGGTCTAATGCCTGGATCCTTCACTGCATGTCATTGGTTGGAAATAAAAAGCAAGAAAGTTTGCAGTTTATTTGTCCTATGGACTTACTGCAGGAACTGTCAGAATTTATGGGGTTCAAATTCCATTTCAGAAATCTGATCACAGGTTTTCGGCTGTCTGTCAGTTTTCTTTTTGTATGGACCAAACCATAACTGAAGGCTGCAGCCTTAGGTAGATGTATAAAACCCAATGGCACCATTGAAACAAGAGCAAGGGAGTTTTCCCCAATGTTTTGGCCAATGCTTAATCTTTAGTTAATAACACTAAAAATATTGATAATCTTGTCTTTATCACACTATTGAAGTGGGAGCTTGCTGTATGAAAATTGGCTGCACATTTCCTACATTACCACAATAACTTAATTCAAAAATACTCAGTGGCTATAAAGATCTCTGGAACATCCTAGGAGAGGCTGCATAATTGCAAGTCTTTCTTCTTCTTTCACCCCTCTCCACTCTGCAGCTCTGGAAACATGAGACCAATTGTAACATTCCTATTGCCACCCTGACTGGGATCAGCTAACTTGTAGCAGACTAGGGAATTGAACCAGGGACCTTCAAGAATTGAATGGCTACGTCCCACATGGCCAGTGTGTTTACCAACCGAGACTGTGAGTAGCAGACAGTAATTGCTGTTTGCAGTGAGAGTCAGATATGATTGTAGGAACAGCAGGGGTTGAGTTGCAGAGGAAGCAAAAATACCTTTCATAGCCCAAGGGGCAATGGCAGATATGTATTAACCACTGAATAAAAGAGAACAGGAGAAGTAAATCACATTTCTTTGAAACAAAGAGATTTTTTGAGAAAACAAGCCTTGATAAAAATTACAGTTGCACACTAGGTCATTTCACCAGTTTAGCCTGGAGCGACATTAAAAACAGGAGGAGATGGGAAGGCACCAGCCTGTAACACAAACATTGGAGCCCCTATACTAGGTCGCATAGCACCCTAAGTAGGGGTTTTTAATATAGATCAGGATGACTAGTCAGTAAACTGGAATATAGAAATTTATGACCATATAAAGTCCTAGCCTGTATCTGAATGTACTGGATATAAGTGAAAGCTTATCAAACCAGAGTCATTTACCCCAGGTAAATGAACAGGGATCTCTGAGGCTATAGATCGATCATTTTGAGTCAGACATACTTTGAGCGCAGAGAATGTCTTGAGTTTTCTGCATTTATTCACTTATTAACATGTTATTTCTCTTGTTATACATGAATAAATATGTTTTCTGCAACCATAGTATCATTCTCCTGGGATAGTTAATGGTCTTTTAATTGTCCCTGGGAGTCAGTATTTCTGGGGAGGAATCCCTAGCAATGTGTCAATATTTGCAAGTGGACCTGGAAATGCACAAGTATTTGCAAAAAGGCACCAGGAATGTGTTACAGATTGGCTTTCACCCAAAGGAACCCTAGGTTGTGCCAATGTTTGCAGGAGGTTCTTCAGGGTGCGTTAGCATTTTCATGGGGTCTACATGAACGCATGTGCATTTGTAGACGATGTCTGTGAATTTGTCAGTATGTGATGAGGGCCCTCTGGAAATATCAATATTCATTGAAGATCTCAAAGGGATCTACATATTTCTGAAAATCATTAAAAATGCAGTTGCTGGAAATCTGAAATAAAAACAGAAAATACTGGAAAATCTCAGCAGGTCAGGCAGCATCAATGGATAGAGAAACGGTTAACATTTCAGCTATGGGACATTTCATCAGAACTGAGAAAAAGAGAAAACAAATTACTCCAGTTAGCAGAGAAGTTAGTTTGGAGGGTAGGCACTGGGTGGAACAAAGGGAATTAGAGTGAAATAATGCAGCCATTAAGGGGCAGTTAAGCTCCTTTCTCTGTGTAATGTGTTGCTAATGTAGAAATTCTGGGTAATATTGTATAGTCTGGTTTACTGGGATTTGCCCAGCAAGACAGAGTATACATATTAAAGAAAAAAGAAGGGATTAATGTAGAGGAACATTATGGACATCAGAGTAACCAAATACAGATTGGGTGATCACTTTGCGGAACTCTTAATCGGCAGGAGTTCTCACGTGTCTGCCACTTTAATTCCTCATCCTACTCCCACTCTGGCATCTCTGTCTGTAGCCTCCTGTATTTTGCGATGACGCTTGATGCAAACATGAGGAACAACACCTCAATTTTCATCTGGACACGTGGCAGCTTCCAGAACTCAATAACAATTTCTTTAACTTTAGATAACTTGTTCATTTTTCTGTTTGTATCAGGACAGGCTATTTTATTTCTCAAATTTGTACATTCCGGCCTCCTGCGCATGTCCCAGTAGATCTGACTACACATTATTACGCGGACTTTACAACATTAACAACACATTACACAGACAAAGGAGCTTAACTGGCCCTTAATGGTTACATTATTTCACCCAGTTAGAGAAATTCCGCCCCCACCTAGACTAACTTGTTTTCTCTCTTTCTTAGTTCTTCATGTTTTGGTTTGATGGCTGTGTATACTAATTTTGGAAGAAGAAATCAGTGCACAACCCAGGGCCTTAATAGTCTCTGATATAGGCAGCAATTTTAAATATGGAAACAATGGAATGAAACATGCAGCTTAAATGTTAGATTCCATAATAAAAACATAATGACCTACATTTTAGAATATTAAATTAGTAAGAGGTAAATGAAAATAATGTTGATTTTCTGATGCATGAATATAATAGGTGCTTTAAATATTTTATTACATAGAAGTTAATCCCAGAGGAACGGAGTTGACGACATAATATTGCTCTGTTTCTATTGAGGAATTTTGGCCCAGCTTTTTTTTGTTTTTCATTATTTTTGTTTGCTTAGTTTAGTTTACATTGTTTATAATTTTTTTTTGATTTGGGGTTTTCTTTTTCTTTTTTTTAAATTTATATAATAAATATCTTTTTCTTTCCTTTCTTTTATACTCTATTCATTAAATAATAGATCTTTGGACCTACAAAATGTTTTT
>JARFYF010000059.1:22064394-22075467 GCA_030265395.1 Rhina ancylostomus | reverse complement strand
ACAGTGAAATGTTTTAACTGTCAAAAAAATGCTCATATCCTCAGCATCCAAGTCTAAAGCAAAGGTAGTTAATCAAAGAAACTCCAGGAGGGACGTAATCACAGTAAAATGCCACAGAGAGGAAGTCTACACAGTACTGAAGTCGGTGAGAACAATGAGGAAAGGGGTTTATATGTATAGTGTTTATGCCACTAGCAGCAATGAAAGAAAGCAGAAAGATTTCAAGACATAAGTATGGTTAAATGGCTAGTAGATCAACATGAGCATCAATATTGAAGCAGACTGATCAATAATAGGCAAAGGTAGATCTCTAAGCTAGTTAGCCCGATCACTGTTAATGTCCACATTAAATATGGAAACATATTCAGGTTAAGCATTGAAGACTTTAAGCAGGATGGAATGAATCACTGTGAAGAGCAAATAAAACCACCAATGATAGTAGATGAATTACAATCAACATTGACTCAGAAAATTGAAGTTAGACTGGAAAGAGTTGTTCTGTGTGGATGCTTCAAAATAATACTTTGTATATTATTGGAAAATATGCAAAAATGTTCTTGGATTACAGGTCATAATTTTCATATCTATATCAATCTAGGTCCAAAACAGTCTACTGTAAGTCTCACATACATTGAAAAACTAGGTAGAGGAAGCAGTTGATATCACCTATTTATATCCAAATTTGGCAGGAGCCAAAGTTTGCACTGCACTAGACCTGTCAGTTGAATATGAGCAAGAGAGTCAAAAATATTTGAAAAGTAATACACGAGGATTTTTATTTCTGTACAAAATAGTTTTATGTTAAAATGTCACCAAAGGTCCTTAGAGTTACAATAGACAAGACAGTACAAAGTACTTGAACATTTCCAGTGCAATGAAGATGATGTTCTAAGGGTCACAAGGAAGAAAATATTTAAATGTTCAACAAAGAGTGAGCTACAGAACCGCAATGTAAAGCTCAAATGACACATGTTTGCCTTTGAACAATATATTTCATCTTTGGATAATAGTACTGACAACATTTCATCAGTTAGAAAAGAAAGACAAAAAGTAAAACTGGGGAAAAGAACAGCAAATGACAAATAACTAATTTTGGAAGGATATGAGAAGTGAGTCTTTGTTAGTTCGCTTTGATATGGTGAGGCATGTGTTCAGTTCCATTATTCAAATCATGAAGTAGGAAATGTAATCAGTCATGTGATAATCAAAGTTCAAGAGAAACAATTGTGTTTGTATTGATGAAAAGTGAAATAAGCAATGCCTAAGTTGAGAAAGAGCCATTAGGAATTGACTTTCCACAAAAAGCTTTATTATTTTCTGTTTGGCAGACCCATGACCTTGGTCACAAATAAGAAGCCTTTATTAGCATTTCTTGGTCCTAAATTGGCAATGTCAACATTGGCTGCATTGAGAATACAAAGAAAGGCCATTCTCTTATTTCAATAAGATTATATGATCCAGTATAAAAGTTCAAAACAAAATGCAATCGCAGGTGCATCGTCAAGGTTATCAAATTAGAGTTTAGGTTTAGGGAATGAAACCATAATCCTCACATTGAAAATGGTAAAAGATGACTTTCCAGTTACTCCAATAGAGATAATGTTCTAAAATGAATCCATAAAGAGTCTTTGAAAGGATGGACTAAATCAAACAAATATCCAGATTTAAAAAATCACTGTAATCAAAGATATTACTCACCATTGACATAAGATTGTATTAAATGTGGACATGTAGTTGACTTACCAAGTGTATTGAGAAGACAAGTTTAGGAGAATTTCACATTGAACATTCTGGCATTTTGCGCTTGAAGGTAGCAGCCCAAAGTTCAGTTGTTTGGGATTAGATGAAGTTCTTGAAGAGACTGTGTAGCCAGGAGTATAATCTGGCAAGAATCCAGAACCAAACCAGTGAAGATACTTTGACAGAGATGGAAAAGACTTTTAGAAAGATAGAAATTCTAAAGAACAGTAAATAATTATTGTGAGAAGGGAATAGATGAATTGTTGGTATTCATAGATAACCACATTAAAAAGATCAAAGTGAAACATTTTGGTACTGTACTACAACAGAATTTAATATTGAAGAATTGAGATTCATTTTTTCTATGTCATGATTTACCAAAAGAACTAGTCTCTGATATTGGGCCTCATTTTGCTCATTTCTGTTTGAGAAATTTTGAGCATATTTTTATTTCATCACATCATCCAGTGTCAAATGGTGCAGTAAAGATATCAGTGAAAATCATCAAAGTAGCACTGAAGAAACAAGTATTACAACTCTTAGCTACAAAATGACAACACATTTGCCAATAGGTTATATGCCTGCTAAGTTACTAATGCATTGAAGACTCAGAACACAATTCAGCTGAGTTCAGAAAAATCTTAAGGGGATGGTGGAAGGGAAGAAGCTGGGATTGAAATAAAATTATGGCTCAAGGTATACGATTAAAACAACATGATAGAGCTTGTGTGTCAACAAATCTGACATTCAGATCTGGGATGTTGGAGTGAGGGTTGAACTATGAAAGACAAAGAGGTTTCCTGTGAAAATCAGAGACATAATCAAAAGTGTATATTATATATAAAAAATTTTATCCCTGAAAGAGGTATACAAGGGAATATTAAAGAGTTATGTAATGATGAGTGTATTCTGGAAGTTGACCCACTGGAGACCAGAAGAAATGCTGTGAAGTTCTACTGAATTGAGTCAAGAATTGACCCTTTCCTCAAATCAGGAACTTGATATATTGCCAATGTCAGAAGATCAAAGTAATTCAGAAAACCTGAAAATAGGTTAAATCACTAAATAATTTGAATATATGAATCACTCTTTCTTTTCAGAAAGGGAAAGCAGTGTGAAGCATATGTAAAAGTATGAAATATACACACATGCAGTGTGGTTAGAGACTTCAATAAACATGATGCACATGTTCTAGCAGCTCTCTGTATCTCTCCATGATTCTCAATATTTCCACTACTACCCACATTTGGAACAAGTCATATGTGCTCACACACATACATTGAAGTGTACTGAAATTTCTAGGTCTGTGCATTAATCTGGAAAATCTATGGAATATGGAGGGTTGTGAGTTTGCAGAAATAGAGTCAAAGGTAGGATTTTTGGAGGGAGTTTTGAAACATAGCTAAATCCTAAACTATCGCAATGTTGAGCAAAGGACAAGCTCGCAGAGAACCCAAATGTGGCACACCAATACAAGACTGGAGTCAGGGTACTTCCTCAGGACAACACAGGTAGCAACTGGAAGGAATCTGTTAAAAAGAACACAGGACTGCTCTAGAGTAGATCACTCTAAGCAACTAGGGGGCCAAAGTATATCCAAAGGTAAACCAATACTCTGGCAACTAGTGCTAGAGAAACACAGGTACTTATGCTAGGACCCTGATGGGGCTCAGGTGTGAGTCATTATGTAATCAGTCCAGCATGTAATCCATGTGCTGGACAACAAGGCATTAAAGGAGCCAAATTGAGAGCCAGAACTCAGAACCATGGCATAAACAGGGTTTATCAATTAAAATCTCAGCTAGTAGAATGACAAGGATGAGAAATTGGGTGGTCAGGACTTAGTAGAATTTAGAAACAGGAGGTCGGTCTCCTGACCAAAATATGCTTGGAGACAGCAGGTGAGGAAATTGGAGAGAAACAAGAGAAATACAGATGTATAAATTACATTGTATATTACTGTATATTTTACATCACTATTTTATTAGATCATTATACTTTATCGTAGTTAATGCTGTAGATTAAAATCTATATTTATTCTGTTTAGACAATATTACATTGCACCCTGAATTTAAGCAATGTATATTACAACATTCTGCATCTCATATTTCCACTCTATATTACAAAGAAGGCTAAAATTGCATGATATTAAAACCTGTGTTTACACAGGAAATTAGAAATTCCCTCTTATGATTCCAAAAAAAATAACGCTGGGCTGTTGAAAATAGGATTATCCTGATGCAGAATGATATTATACACATTTCCAGGTCTCACAGCGCCAGTGAGAAATTCAACTCCTGAATTTCCAATGGGATTTTCACCAGCACTAGAAACTTTTCTCTGACATAAAGCTCTTCCAAATGACATCAACAATAGTGCAATGCCCAGAACTTATCTCCAGTGTGATTTTCACCCTCACTTATCTGAAACCTCAGATAAAGGCAATGTGAAGGTCACTGTCAACTTCCCATTCTCATGATCACTGCCACTGATGCATACCACATCTCACAGTTCGCTGGTCACTGTTATATTAAGGAGGTCATCCAAGCTCCAAACACAAGCAGATAAGCCTTGAAACCCTTTCCTTCAGATGACAGGAACTTCCCTACCTTCTCCCATCTTTGGAGCATCCATTCTTGAAGCAGCAGCCCTCCAAATAGCTGGAAGAGAGCTGCTTGTAATGTGTATGTTGCTTCAAGGGCAGCTGGGAAGGTCTCAGCTGTAAAGCTATGTGGCAGCAGCAATGAGATCTTGCAATAGATCAAATAGACTAGCATGTGCTGAAACTGATGCAGTATGGCATTATGCAGGGAAACCATCACAACATTCTTATGGAAACTTAGCAGTCTTTATGGAACTTTTAAAAATGGCATTAGGGTAATATACAATTGGTTTAATTCCATTAAAGTGTAGTAAAGCAATTTTTAGACCAGCAATTACTACTGTGCAGTCTGGCTATCTGTGCTTTGCAAAATCTTTATACACTACTGCTACTATTAAACCCTTTACTACATCTGTACAGAGCATCCTACATTCAAGTAACAAAGAAGAAATGTTTCGATTATATACAATTAGGTGATTTTTATTCTAGGTTCAAGCTGCATTTGCTGTTCACATCTCTTTTATCTGTGGCATTTGATAGGTTTGCTTTAAGTTTCCCAAGCCTGCAGCCATCTTTTTCCATGCATGGAGTTCAGTATTGTTCCTTTTCTCCTCTGGTGCCCCTTGAGAAAAGAAGGTAAAGATACTGATGCTAGTTTTTTGCAACAACTTTGTGAAAGAGGTAGAATAAGTGCTTAGTCTAACTTATGATACCAGAAATGTTTTTTTTTCTTGAGGCCAAGAAGGAGTTCCCCCAAACACTACCAGCCAGAAATTACTCTCAATGTGATCAGTGATATTTTATCCCCAAACTCACACTTGATTTCAGTCCTACCACTCAAAGTGACTGTGCAGTATAAAACATGTATCGTATATAACAGCCCATACAGACTCCACTTACTCTCTAGACTAATCCCACATCTTTTTTCTTGATATGTTTTAAAGTGTTTACTTTAGTCTGTGGTATGCGCTTACTGCTGATCCTACACCGCAAATTAATTCCCATTCAATGTTCCCCCAGGTCCGATTCCGATTTCAAATAGGCTTCTTATCCAATTCTGACCCTGGAAGCATATGCTGTGAAATAAAACCATTCAGTTGCTCCCACAAGTAATATCAGTTTCACAGCTGACATACTTAAACACTCGCCTAATTTTTTTAATTCCTAAATGATTAAAAGTGCACCAAAAGTCTTACAAAAATTATTTTATTTCATCTGTGTTACATGCATTTGTGTTTTAAATTATTCCAAATTACTTTAGTGCTGTTTATTTGGAATTAAATAATGGTTATTAACTGAGTATATTCTCTTCTATTTTGTATCCAGCAAAGTACTTATCTGCTAAATATTCTACATTGCTGAATGATCTTTGTTAACTCTTTACCATCTATATATTTGATTAATTATACCTGTGCGTGCCTTGGTTCATTGGTAATAATTTCACCTCTTAATCAAAAAGTTGTGAAGATCTATTCCAGAGAATTAAACATATAATTTGGGCTAATGGAAGTGCCATCTTTTAGATTATCTTTTTGGTGTCATTAAAGCAAGCCATTTTCCACTTTTCAGAAAGCAGTAACTGATTGCCTGGTATTATTCAAGGACCAGCAAAGATCTCCCTGGTAACTTGAGAACACGTATCCTTTAAACATCTCCTAAGCAAATAATCTGGTCATTTATTTCATTAGTGATTCTGGGTTCTGGGAAGAAACAAGTTGAAGTCTGAGATGGTGTAAATACAAAGATGCAAAAGAAGTCCAGGTGTGGAGTTTAGATATAATAAGAATATGCAGCGTAAAGCAAATACTTTCTCATCTACTTATAGGTTTACGGTACTATAAGTTTCTTACATTCAAAATAATCCCGTATTTACCAATGTGGAGTCATCTTTCAAATATTCTCACCAAGGCTGTCTGATGAGAACAGAAATTCTGGAAAGTTACTTTCTTCTCAAACAAATCAAAACAAATAATAAATATATTATTTGCACAAGTGACAGATTTGCATTTAATTACCATCTTTCACTACTTCAAGATGTCACTAAATGCTTCATAGCCAATTAAGTACTTTTAAAATCAGATTGTTTGTAATGGCAGCCAAATTGCATACAGCAAATTCCCACATAAAACAATGTTGTCATGCTTGGATTACTTTGTGTTGTAGTTGAAAGATAACATATTCTTCTTCAATTTGTACTTTGCGTTTTTATTATATTCACCCAAGAGAGCAGATGAATCTTGGCTTTAATGTTGTGTCCAATAAAACACACTTCCAACATGCATTACAACACCCTGTAATATTGACACTGGGAGTGTCAACCTTGATTTTGGGATCAAATCTCTGGAATTAACTGTACAACTACCTATGGTAGCAAGAGTTATGCCACCAAGTTATCTGTAAACCCAGTTTGCCCAAATAAGATTTATCCTATCTAAAAGGAGAAATGATCTGAAGTAGAAAAAATAAACAAGTGGGTTTGGGCTCTGTCAAAGGTCATATAAATTCTTAAAGATTAAAGTCAGAGAATCAAAACAAAGTGAGCTCCCCTATTAAACTTGCAGAAATGAAGCAGCAGAATGGGGATAGTTCCAAAGTTCAACCTCTAAGACAGACTGAACAAAGTACCTATCAAAAAGGGTCATTTTGAACCTTGGAAATAATGTTTCCATCCTTTAACAAGCAAGGGAAAATGTCTGTTAAATACACTGTGGAGAAGCACCACTTGCTGGTCATTTTTCTATGGGAAGATTCCAAGATAATTTCAATGCACCACCTTGATCAGATGATGGAAATACATCTTCTAGAATAAAATCCATATTCAAATGGTTAGACATCACTTAAACATAGAACATAGAACAATAGAGCACTGAAACAGCCCATTCGGCTCAGAATGTTTGTGCCAGCCATGAAGCCATTTAAACTAATCCCATCTGCCTGCACATGGTCTACAACTCTGCCTGTTCATGTGCCTTATTAAATGCCTCTTAAATGTTGCTATTGTATCTGATTCCAATTCTTCCCCTGGCAGCACATTCCAGGCAGCTACCATTCTCTGTGTAAAAATACTTGCCTCGCAAGTCTCCTTTGAACTTTTCTCCCCTCTCACCTAAATCTCTGCCCTCTGGTATTTGATATTTCCAGCCTGGGAAAAAGATTCTGACTATCTACCCCATCTATGCCTCTTACAATTTTATTTACATCAGGTTGCCCCCTGAGCCTCTGATACTCCAGAGAAAACAATCCAAGTTTGCCAACCTCTCCTTATTGCTAATATTTTCTAATCTGAGTAGCATCCTGGTAGATGTCTTTTGCATCATCTCCAGAGCCTCAACATCCTTCCTGTAATGCAGTCATGGGTCTGAGTACTAGCCCTCAATTCAGCTCAATCAATGGTGCCTTGTTGTGCAGCACATGGATCTCATGACAGTACTAATCGCATAATGACACAGACCTGAGCCCCATCAGGGGACTAGCATAAGAACCCTGGTTTCAGTAGCACTAGTTGCCAGAGTATTGGCCAACCTTTGGGTATACTTTGTCTTCTGGCTGCTTAAAGTTGGCAACTCTAGAGCTGTCCTGGTTTCACTATTCCTCTTAGGATATCCAGTTTTTGTGTTGGGACTCCACCTCAGATCCCTGAGGCAAGATTCCTTCCAGTTGCTGCCTGTGTTTGGTTCTGAGGAAGCATCCTGACTCCAGTCTTGTACCAATGTGTTGCATTTGGGTTCTCTGCGAGCTTGCTCTTCGCTCAATGTTGTGACATGAGGAAGTAATAACAGATATCCAAATAATTTGCCTTATTCTTAATGGCACAAAATCCCAGGATCTAAAATATTTACCATTTCAATTATTGATAGTTATCACAATAGCTACTTTCATTTGTATAGCAGTTTTAATGTTGCTGGTGGACAGAAGGAAAGTGCCTCACAGGAGAATTAACAAACAAAGTTTGACACCAAGCCACAAGCATGGAATACCAAAGTCACTGAAAATTAACAAACTGCAGATGCTGGAAATCTGATATAAAAAGACAAAATACTGGAAGCACTCAGCAGGTCAGGCAGCATCCGTGGAGATAGAATCAGGATTAACGTCGCTGACTGGAAACATCAATGCTGTTTTGTTTCTACAAATGCTGAACTTCCATAGAAGCTCAGAACCTTGGCAGCTGAAGGCATCGATGGAGGTATTCAAAGAAGATCAAGAGGTCAGAAATGAGGAAAGCAGGGGCTGTGGTATGGGGGTGTCATAGGGAAAGATTAGAGAGATCACAGGGACCCATCATGATCTGAAATCAAAGGTAGGAATTTTAAATTAAGGCATTGTATAATGGATGATGTTGTAGTTAAACAACACGAACTGATGGGCGAATAGGGCTAAGTGTAAGTTTGTACTCTACAGCAAGGTCTGAGATGGCCTCTGTTTCACAAAGTGGAACGTGGGAGGCACAGACATACAGTGAAGGTGGCAAAGTTGGGGATGAGAATTGCGGGAGCAGCTCACCCACCACATTGAAATCCTAGCCCTTGTGAATCACGCGTCAAACAGCCAAATTGTTTATTACAGGCGTGATATTGTCTTTCAAAGTGAGTGATGTTGATATCCATTTCAGTCGAACTCCTTAATGGTCTCAGTCTTCCTGCCTTCAAGTTTTATCTGCAGTTAGCATTGACCTCATTTACTGGCATTGTATCCACTACAGCTGTTTCCTTTTCTTTCTGGCTTCACTCTACAAATATGAGAACACGATTTTGTAAAGGCCAATAGAGGACTAAAGTCCAATACGAAACAACATGTGGCCTTTTGGCAAGCTGATTAGTCCTCTTCAGGAACACTGTGTTCGGTTTTAGTCTTCTCATATGGATGATAATGTAGACATCCTGGAAAAGGTTCAAAGACAGCTCACTAGAATGATCTTTAGTTTAAGAGTCTTAGTTATTGCAGGAAGATTAGAGAACAGGGCTTTTTTTATCATATAAGAATGATGGGTTTTGTGCTGAGTTAGTTGAAGAATTGGAAATGAAAAGGGCAACAGACTGTGTGGACGGATTAGGGAAAACCAAGGTATTTACTATAAATAAAAATCAAAAATCTACAGATGCTGGAAATCTGAAATAAGATCAGAAAATGCTGGAAACACTTTGCAGATCAGGGACCATCTATGGAAAGTTAACATTTCAGATCAAAGCAAAGTTAACGTTTTAGATCAGAGAACCTGAAATGTTAAGTCTGTTGCCAGCATTTTCAGATTTTGCTATAAGTTATGTTAGAACAAAACTATATTTGGAGACAGGAGGTCGTTTTTCAACATTGGACTGAGTGGCTGTGGTGACTGTAGATTGGCCACAATAATTCACCCTCCCATTAAAGTCAAGGGAAGGGGTCAACTATGGTCCATCGAGGAATGCAGGAGGACATCCAGGCAGCAGCACCTAAAACTGGGGTCCTGTCTCGGCAAAGCCACTACAGTGAAACATCACACGTGCTAAACAGCAAAAACAACATGCAAAAGCTATGTAATCCCAAAACCAGCAGATCAGATCAGTGCAGTCATGAAGTCACTGAGTAATCAGTCCTTCAGTCCAAATGGTCCATGCCAGCCAAGATACCCATCTAAGCCAGTCTCACTTGCCCACATCCCTCTAAACCTTTCCTATCCATGTACTTGTCCAAGTGTCTTTTAAATATTGTCATTGTGCCTGCCTCAACCACTTCCTCTGGCAGCTTGTTCCATGTACGTATGACTCTCTGCATGAGGAAATTGTCCTTCAGATCCCTTTTCTCCTCTCACCTTAAACCAATGCCCCATAGTTTTTGACTCCCTTTCCCTGGGCCAGAGACTGTGTGCATGCCGTCCTGCACCCTCATGTCATGAACTGTGGTAGATAACAGGAGGGGGCTCCAAGAACTTCCTCATCCTCAATAACTGTGGGGCCCACAGGTGAGTGCTACAGACAAGGGTGAAGCATTCACAACCATGTTCAGCTAGAAGTGCTGATCGGATGATGCATCTCAGCACATCCTGGGTCCCCCACCATCACAGAAGCCAGTTTAATTGACTGCACATGATATCAAGAAACAGCGGAGAGCCGTGGATGCAGCAAAAGCTTTGGAACAAGGCAATGACCCAACTGTGGTACTGAAGGCCTTCATTCCAGGACCAGCTGCCTCTACTCAACAATGTGTGAAATAGCCTGGCTAAGTCCTTTTCACAAGCAGAAGGCCAATTCCATTCTGACTGAATCCTAGTTTGTTTATTCAATCATCAGAATAGTGATGGAAATTGTCATTGACTCTGCAATCAAGTGATGTCTACTCTCCAACAGCTTGTTTTCCGATGTCGGCTTTGGATTTCACTGGCACTACTGGGCTCCAGACCTCATCACAACACTGGTTGGACCAAACAGCTGAACTCCAGTAGTGAAGTGAGACTCTGCCTTTGATGCCAAGACATGAGACTGACATCAGAGAACCCTGGTGAAAATGATATCAATGGCCATTAAGAGGAAGCACCTCAATGGTTGGAATTGTACCTTGCACAAAGGCAGATGTTTGTCATTGTTGGACAAAATCCAGTTTTGTTAGACTCGGAATAGAACTTGAGAAATTAAAAGGGGCAACACTGGCAAACAAAGGGAAATGTTGAAAATTGCATCAACAGAGTGATCATTGAAAAGCCATTCCCCTCATCTTCCCAACCCACCCCGCAAGCCACTATCGTTGCACTTTCC
>JARFYF010000059.1:21925362-21950490 GCA_030265395.1 Rhina ancylostomus | reverse complement strand
ATATAGTGGAAATAGGCAAGGCACCAGTGGAGTGACCCCAGTATATAATAAGCTGGGAGACATAGCTTTATGGGCCTCGATGATATGATATTGAGAAACAAACTTGTGAAGTGAGAGTTGAAATGGCCCGTTTTGTGGGAAATCTACACAGGTTAAGGGGTTAAACAGAAATGCTGAGTGACTTTGAAATATTTTAGCTTGTGGGTGCAAAATACATGTTGTTTTAAGATTCAAAGTGTCACTTGAATACATACTCCAGGGTCTGGGTGTATTACAGGATCCTGCTGACTGAAAATGCCAGAATGCCCAGGAGATCAGTGTTTCCAGTGTGCCAGCCAGGCCCTGTCAGCCATAAAACAGGTCTGTCTGGGAGTCCAATTCAGCTGCAACAAGGTCATGTGAAAAATGGTCCCCGTCTGAAGAAAGCCCTTGACCCCCTGACCTTTGTGACCTTTTGATGACCCCAGGCTCATTCAGGAAGACAAAACATTGTAAAAATCAAGCAGGATAGCCTTGTGGGGTTTAACTGGGAGGCCTTCATTTCTTGACTGTCACAGCTCCAAGACAACCAGGCTTCGTAAATTGCTCACCAGAAAAGTCTCTTGTTGCAAAAACAGCTATAGGGGCATTAGCTGATAGAGTGTGTGAGTGCATTAATTTGTAATGTCTGAAAAAATGTGTATAGGCGGAGATATGTGAATACTTGTTTAAAGTTGTATCTATATGATGCATGTGCGTGTGTACGCACTTGAGTAAGCATGTGTGTGTATGTAGAACGCATTCTAATTACAGATATGCACGCCTATGCATATTAAAATGATTTGAACTCATCCTAATCAAAGTGAAGTAGGAATGAAGTTTCTCTTCCCCTGAGTGAGTTCTGATGTTATAGGCTGATGCCATTATCTTGCAGCTACCAGTTGGACTTGCACTGACATGACTTCCAAGATGACAATGGAACAGGAGTTGTTCATTATTCTAGATCCTGACATGTAGTGATGATCAGGAATTTAGGCAGAGTAGTATTCAGACTGTCTAAATCTCATGAGAGGTGCATTAATGTCATTGTCCCATTGTGACATAAACCTATAACGGTGTCAGCTTCTTATTCTCTTTTCCTCTCAATTTTCTCCTACTTTGGCCCCCGTCGTTGTTTTGGGTTTTCCTGAGATACCATTGCATGGGAAGTGAGTTACCTTCGTGTGTGAGTCTAACAGGCTGTTGACCATGTCAGGAGGTGATCACCATTTGCCTCAGTCCTAACTTCACACAATTTCCACACACTCCAAGTTTCCAATCACAATCAGTGGATTAGGATAAGCAGCAGGACTTCACCCTAACTTTTCCCCTTGTTAGTCTTGGTGCTGAGGCTAAATGCAGTATCCCTGCTGCTACATTGAAATGAGATCAGCAACATCAACCAGACACTCAAACATCCTGGACTATTCCTCTGTACCACTGCAAAATGTGCTCTTTCTGCTTCATGGGTTCAGGCCCTAGTTCAGGCCACTTAAAGAAGGCAAAATGGCTCCATGTATAATGTGTGCATGCACATAGCAAATACCCTCCACAATCTCCTGCCAGCCTTTTCGTTTTCACTTGACAGTCTGGTCCCTGTGATTGAAGCTCCAGCACCAAGGGGAGATAATAATGATTATTTGGTGTTAAAATGGGCCAGATTGCACTGGGCCCGATCCACGTCTAACATTTGCCTCTCACAGAATGCCTGCGATTGCAGCCACATGGTCCCCAGCATCCACCCATCCTGTGTGCAGGTCGAGCAGCATCAGGTGGGAAGGTACAAGACGTAGTGTTTCAGGTGAAGGATCCTTAACTGGAACTCAAAGTGAGAAAACAAGCACGTTTTAAGTTGTAGAGAGGGAAAAGCTGCAGAGAATACAGGGGATGTTTGTGATCAGGGCAGGCCTAAATTGTTAAATTGTTAAGGTAACAGTGACTTCAGAAATAAGCAGTTAAAGACAGAAAAGAAAAAAGGAAACAAATGGAAAATGTAAAGTCACATCTGAGTGTGTGTGTGTGTGTGTGTGAGAGAGAAAGAGAGAGAGAGGTCAGTGGCTGCCGCACAGCGAGATGGAAGATGAGGCACTGTTCCTTGATATTGGCAGACATGGGAAACTGAGACCCCTCCTATGGATGTCCCAGTGAGCTGTCAGGAGATCTTTTTCACGTCTACTGATGTTAGAAACAGTTTAAAAAAATAATCTGAAAATATTAAGAAAAGAAATTATAAAATCATTTAAAACTACAGCTTGTTTATTTAAATTACTATTAATGTATTTAATTAAGTAAAATTAAAATCAAACCACTTACCTTTTCAGTGAAGATTGATGACCCCATTCAAATGAATGGAGCTGCACTAGCTGCCGTAAAGCTGATGGACCAGATAAGAAATGTATCCACCCCTTCAGCTTAGTACATCATACAACATTATGTTACTCAGTGCTGAGCCCAGTGGCACTGCCATCTGACCTCCAGCGTATTCTGTATTTCCGTGCTTCAGTTCACAGGTATGGAAGGTGCTGACCCATACACTGCAGCTAGCCAGCACTTCTTTACAGAACTGCTGGCTAGCTGTCAGTGTGATCTGACCCAATGTGTATGTAAGGTGGCCACGTCTTTTTGGAGATGAACAGGGCAGAGGGTGGGATCTGCTCATGAAATCTGGTGTTTTGCAATGATGAATACTTATTCAGAATCTTAGCAACAAGCACCTCAACTTGCATTAGAATTTATGGGAGAAAATCTGAATTATTAAATATTATTATTCTGCAAAAATGCTTTAGTTTTTTTGGAGTTATTTAACTAATCTAATTAGATAGAAGCTCAGAGGTGGTACAAGGTGTATTTTGACATATGTACTTCTGTCCAATGATGGTCCAATGGGGTAGATGGATTCGTGACCATTGAACCCAATGTAGAGATTCTTCTGGGAAATGGGATGACCTGAGCAGAAGCAGGAAAAATTCGCTGCTGGAATTGAATTCGAAAATTTTAAATGAATACATCACCCAGTTTCCTATTCAGATCCTTGCCCCTATAGTTCAGGGTGGATTTTAAATGTAGCCAAAATTGAAGGGCAGCTTTCTTTTATTTAGAGAAGCGGGACTCTTCCACAATTATTCCCGTCCATCTGTCGTCACCTGGTACATGAAGTTGCTCAGTAATTAGTGGTTGCATTTAAGATAATATTCTGCCATCAAATCACTATTTATCAATCTATCAGCAAAGATAATCCTTAATGTTAGGCCAGTAGACCTGTCATCGCCAATCCAATACTCATTCAGAGGGCAGGTGGGATGACAAGATGAGGGAGCTCAAGTTGCACAAATCATATAGAAAGAGCTCATCTGGCATAAGTATATCTACTATTAATCAGATTTGACCTAGTTACAGTGTGGAGTCTGAATTAGTTTTAGTCCTTCGACTTAATTATGGGGCAGTACTTGATGATAACGCACTCAATTCCAAATGAAATTTGAAATTGACCTCCAAATGAAGGTTTGTATTTGGCCTGTCTAAGCAATGTCTTGCATTTACAAACTGTTAATAATAATCATAATTCTAATAATATATAATAATAATTCAGGATAAATACCTATTGTTCCAAGCAAACTGAAAGAGAAAAATGTACTTTTTTAATGAACCTATGTTCACAGTCTGCTGGAGGAACGCAGCAGGCTGAGCAGAATCTGTGGGGGGGGGGTGAGGAACTGTTAATGATTCGGGTTGAAACCCTGAAGCAACCCTGTTGCTCCAGCATCTGCAGCCTCTTGTGTCTCTGTGTTTATTGAATTTTCTTTAAATGCTCTTATTAGTTATAAAATTACTGAAAATGAGAAAAGGAATGTTTTAGTAACAAATCGAATGTTCGTTCGATTTTTCAATTGGTGTAATGGTGCGGTGTGTAGTGAGAAGAAAGGTGTTGAGCAACCCTTTGTGGAACATACCAAAACACTCGGAGATGACAAGTCATGTGAATTGTACTTCAAAAATACCTGCCAAAGTTGGCAACATCAAGTGATTTACAATACTCTTGTAAACACAATATTGGGACAATGAAAATTAAGTTGATTAATTAATGCCTGATGTTCTTCTAATAAGTGCAGCTTTTAATAATATTTCCAAAGATCGTTGCAAGCCTTGTATTTATTCCTGCTGTATTCACACCCATATCTGATAGTAGAGGTCCCCTTCACGTGCCATTGTTTGACTTTTAACTGAATGTAAAACAGCATCTCATGTCAAGACAATAAAACAGGAACAGCACAAACCAGCACAACCATACTTGACTAAATGACATGAATGCTAGAAACATAAACAGAACTGTTACTGCTTTTTATACATTTCTCCCTCTTAAGCTAGTCTAAGTAGTAACACCATAGATGCTGTTGTAGAAAGGGAAGAGGTGAAAGTACAGGTCCTGCAACTACAGCTGTTGCATGAGAAAATGCCATGAAAAGGGAAGTGGTTGGATGAGTTGGAAGAGCAGACCAGTGAGTCACAAAGGGAGCTGAAAAGGGAGGGGAGAGGAAGATGTAACTCGTGGTAGAATCTTGTTGAAGGTGGCAGAAATAGTGAGGCAAAATCCTTTGAGTGTGTAGGCTTGAATGTGGAAGGTGAGGACCAGGGAAATCTATCCTTCCTCTGTATAGGAAAAGAGGGACAAGAGCAGAAGTGCAGAAAATAGCTGTTGTGATCAAACACCCTGCCAGCTTTTGTTGAGGGGGAGCCATGATTAACGAAAAAAGGAAAATATCTCAGAGGCACTTGTTTGGAAAGACTAGTCACTGGAGGAGATACAATGGAGACGGAGGGATTGGGAGAATGGAATGAAGGATGGTAGGAAGTTTAGTCAAGGTAGCTCTTGAAACTGTTTAGATTGGTAATGGATGTTGGTTGTCAACCCTGAGACAGAGACTCAGAGATCCAGAAAGGGAAGTGAAGAGTCAGTGGTGGACCATATAAAGGTGAGAACAGGAATGGAAATTGGCAACAAAAGTAATGAAATTTGAGTTCTGTATGACTGTAGGAAGCATCACCAAAAAGTGGCCAATGTTATAGAAAAAGGGAAGCAGCTAATGGACGAGTAGGAATAAAACAAGCACTGTTCCAAGTTACTCACAACGAGACAGACATAGCGTCCATATTTCCTTACAACACAGAAGGATGCAATTCAACCCATCAAGTCTATGCTATCTCATAAACCAATCCCACTCCCCACTAATTTTCCCTTTTCTCCCCACACTCCCATCAACTCCTCCCAGACTGTGTCCATGTGAGATCTGACAACTACACCTTTGATCTTGAGAGAATGCCTAGAGTGGAAGAAGTAGTTCAATGTGAGAATAAGTTCAGCCAGGTGAATAAGTGTGTTGGTGGAGGGGAACTGGTTGGATTACTATTTAGTGAAGAAGCAGAGGGCCCTCAGAACATACTGGTGTGGGATACAGGTGCTGAGGGATTGTACATCCATGGTAATGATGAGCTGATTAGGAGTGGAAACTGTCAAAGTGGCAGAGGGCATCAAGAGGTTTCAGAGAACTTGAGTGGGAAGGAACTGGGCCAGGAAAGAAAGGATAAAGTCAAAGTAGGAAGAAATTCATTTTGTGGAGCAAGATCAGACTGAAAGAATGGGTCATTCCAGATAGTCCTGCTTGTGGGTTTCGTACAGAAAGGTAGAAGCAGGTTGTGTAGGGTTGCCAGATCATTAAGTCTAGGCACTACGGTAGGATGATTATCTGAGGAAATGAAATCTGTGACTGTCTGGGATACAATAGTCTGATATTCAATGGTGGGATCAAGATCTAGAGGGAAGCATGAGGAGGTGTCTGGCATTTGGCCTGTGTGAGATAGAGGTCAGTTCTCCAAAACACAATGGCACTGTCCTTGTCAGTGGGTTTAAAGGCAATACTGGAGTTGGTCGTTAATTAATGCAAAGCCATAAGGGGGATGATAAAATTAAGATGGTCAATGTCACACCAACGGTTAACAATGAAAAGGCCTAGAAAGAGTAGGGGGACAGAGGGAGGGGCTCAGATGGATTGAGAAATGTGGATTTGGGAGAAATGGTCCACTGTCTGGGGTGAAGATGTCCGTGCCAAGAAATAGCATGGAGGCAGAGGTGGTAGAAGAAGAGCTAAACAACATGCTGGGCTTGGAATTCATCAAGATGGAGATGTAGTGGGATGATGCTGAGGCCTCTGATGTGCTGATCATTCTGGACCACAGAGGGAAAGGTCAAAAGGAATGGTCAGAAGCAGGGGATACAACTGAGAGGTGAGATAGAGTCAGAAGAAAATGAAATATTGGATAGTTGGAAAATGTCTGTGGACCTGGGTGGATCAGAATTGTGAAGGGTGGAATTCACGTGAAGGGAGTTGGAGCCACAGGCATTTTCTAAGAAAAGAGATGTGGCTGCAGAAGCAAGTTTTGGTCAACACTTTATCAAAGACAAAAAGGGAAACAGAAACCAATGAGGCTGACCAAGACAAAACAGACAGACAGGTATCCTGTCATAGAGAGGAGCAGAGCGTTCTTGGAAGAGAAGTGACAGAAATTCAACAGTAAATGAAATACTAAAAAAAAGCTGTATATACTGGAAACCTAAAATGAAAAAAGAAAATTTCAGAAACTCTCAGCAGGTCAGACAATATCGGTGGAAAGAGAAGCAGGGTTAGACTTTCATCAGAACTGGAAGAAAGAGAAATTAGTGTTAAGTGGCAGATAGAGTGATGGAGGGATGGAGAGGCCAAATGGAATATATCTGATAAGGCGAGGTCAAGATTGCCATCATGATAAACCGTTGATAATGCTATTTGGTTGATAGATTAATGAGGGCAGTTAGAGAGAGAGAAAACAAATGGATTTGTAAAAGATGGCCAGTTCTGCTGTTAATTATCATTCTGTAATATTGTCTCACTTTTTCTTTCTCCACTGACACTGCCTGGTATGTTGGGCATTTCCTACAGCTATGATTTGCATTTCAGAGTTTTTACATGTCCTTTTGTTTGGTTTTTTCTCTCTCTCTAACTGCATTCATTAATCTGGTGACTAGATAGCTTCATCGGCAATTTCCCACATTTATCCTGGACCCACCCTATTCACCCTATCCATCTCTCTCCCAGCCTCCCTCCAACTTCTTGTGTTTCTTTCCCAGTTTAGATGAAGGGTTTCAATGTGAAATGTTAACTCTGTTTCTCTTTCTGCTGTATGACCAGCTGCATGCTTCCAATATTTTCTATTTTCATAATAGGTTCTATGAGAGGGGTGAAAGGTCACCTCAATATTATAACAGAATCACACAGTCTTTGTGTCCACAAGTTTTAGTTTTCCCTGTTAAGATTTTGGTCACACTTTTCTAATGCAACATTTCCACTTGATTGGCACTCCATCCACCACCCTAAACATTCATTCCATCCACTTCCAGCACACTCTGGTTCCAAAGTGTGTCAGCTATAAAATGTACTGTGGTTACTTGACTGGACTATTCCAGTAGCACCTTCCAAACATCTTCCACCAAGAAGGACAAGGGCAGCAGGTGCAAAAGAACATCACCATCTGCAGGTTCCCCTCCAAATTCCATACCATCCTGACTTGGAAATATATCATCAGTCCTTCATCATTTCAGGATCAAAATCCCAGAACTCCCCATTCAACAGCACTTTGGGAAGAACTTTACCAGAAGGACTGCAGCAGTTCATGGCGGCAGCATACCACTGCCTTCTCAAGGCCATTTAGGGAAGGGCAATCAATGTTGGCCTCGCCAGTGATGCCCAAATCCTCAAAATGATTAAAATTCAATTTTGCTCTGTTTTCTTTGTGAATGTAGTTCCAAGTTATATGCCTATATGACTCAACAGAGTAATATTCTACAGCTTTTTTGAAAACTATCATATATATCAATACAGCTGGTGACTTCCTGGTATTGAAAAGAAAACAATGTTTTCTTTTCCTTTAACAGTTAATGAACAGAGTTATTTGTGAGGAAAGCTTGACAGTCTATCACAGGGGTACCAGTTTGCTTGAAGTACAATGGATTTTTTTCCCTCATGGAGCTGGATTCCCAATCATGACTGATGGCTTAATCTTTATCAATGAGACTTGTTCATCAGGACCTCAGTGGTGGTGCCCGGTACAACCCAGTAACCCAGTTTGAGAGACACAAGAAGTGACTTGATCAAATGAATTGTTAGAAATCTCCTTCATAATCCTTTGCATAACATCAAGAAAAACAATGGGGTTTTGGAACGCCCATTTATAGTATGCCAATCAGGCTTACTCAGACAGGCTTCTACCATTAATTAAAATGTTTCAAACCTGCTCTCTACTAATGTTCACATAATAGTTATGATGAAAAGCAATAAAAGTCTTAAATCCACCCATTGGTTTCTTCCCAGCCCCATTTTCTGTCTCCTAATCCTGAGGTATAGTCCTCTTACTGCAGTAACAGTACATCTGTGCTTTCAGTACCCTGCTCAAGTGAATATTCTCCCTTTGGTCAGCAGGCTTTCTGTTCAAAATGAGATGGATAAGGTTCCAAGCTGGACCTGATATTCAACTAATGTTGCCCTTTTGTATCTTCTACCAAGAGTCACTGGACAGCAGCCAGGAACAGAATCCTTGACTAATATTTCCATTCCCTGGGGCCGTGATAGCATTTCCTAGAATCAAAGAAACTCAGAGAGATATAGCTCAGAAAAAGGCCCTTCAGCTATTAAGTCTGTACAGTCCTTCAAGCGTCCATTTTTAACTAATTCTGCCACAGCCCATTTTATACTCTTCACATTGCCATCAATTTCCCATCTCCTGCCCAGATTCTAGCACACATTTACACAGTCAGGGTAAATTACAGTGCTCAATTAACCCAATAGCCCACAAAATTTTGGGATGTGGGAGCACCCGGAGGAATTCCACGGCAACAGGGAGAACATGCAAGCTCTGCACAGGCTACACCAGTGGTCATAATTGAAGCCAGGTCCTTGGAGCTGTGAGATAGCAGCTCTCTTTACAGTGCCTCTGTGCAGCCTCTTATATACTTGTTCCAGGATTTTAGCAAAAAGTATCTGAGGATAACTCTTCAAGTATGCTTTATCTTTTACTTATTTTAACAATATTTGCAAGATGAGCATTTATAATTGCCCAGCATGGTAGTGTAGCAGTCAGTGTAACGCTTTACAGCACCAGCAACGCAGGTTCAAATCCAGCCACTGTCTGCAAGGAGTTTGTATGTTCTCCCCGTGTCTGCATGGATTTCCTCCGGGTGCTCCGGTTTCCTCCCACATTCCAAGGACGTACAGGTTAGGAAGTTGTGGGTATGCTATGCTGGCGCTGGAAGCATGGCGACACTTGTGGGCTGCCCTCAGAACACTACGCAAAAAGATGTATTTTACTGTGTGTTTCGATATACGTGTGACTAATAAAGATATCTTAATCTTGAGAAGGTGACATGGGCTTTGTTATCTCTCACAGCATTGTGAGGCTGGGAATTCAAGAATTCTGACTCACTGATTATGGAAAAAAAGGCAATGTAAGTTCAGGATGGAATGGCTTGTGACATAGATGTGATGATGCTTCCATGTGTCTGCTGTCCATGTTCTACAGACATCATTCTAACTGAAATCACTTTTCATTTTTAGATGGATTTTAAATATCCCATGACACTATTTAAAGAGGAGCAGGATACTCCCGGTGTTGTGGTCCAACCAACTCCATGCTCCTTCAACTAATACCACCTAAATCAGATTAACTGGTCATTGCTTCTTGTGAGATCCTGTTGTGCTACTCTATTTTCTTAAAAACCAATTAACTGCACTTGAAGCTTAATCTATCTTCTGTGATACCTCAGAACATCCTGAAGATATGAAAGGTGCTCAATAAGTACAAACGCTTTCTCTGGAGATCTTACTGAATCAGTAACTCTGTTTCTGCCTTCATAGATGCTGCCTGACCTGATGAATATTTCCAGCATTTTCTATTTTTATTTCAGAATTCCAGTCACTAGAGAGTTTTTGTATTTCTTTCTAATTGTTCAGATCAGCCAATGCAGCACTATTTCTTGGCTGTATGGGCCCACCTTATACAGAATGCTCACCTAATGAAATTAAAGGGGAAATTTTGAATTAAATTCACAATTGTTCTTGAAACATTTTCAAACAAATTTCAGGCCATTATTTGTTTCCCTTTAAGCCTTGTATGGAACCTCTACAATTTCTAAATGATAACTTATACTTTCTATGCCCTGATTGTGATGCTGTGCAGTTATTATTTATTTTCATCTTTATTACTGCTGCCCTCACACAAAGAACCTGTACAAAGGGAGACTCTTTGTAACAAAATAAAACTGTTACCGCTTTCCTCAATTCTCTTCGAAACTCCTTAATTCAGCAACAAATTACTTTCTCTGCTTGCTGTCTCATTCATTTGGGAGGACAGCATTGCTAGAGAATATCAGAGTAATTAAGATAATTAAATAGGAAAGCTAATTGGATAAACAGGCCCTTGGCTTCTCCTCTTAAATTAACAGATTACATGGAGAGACAACCACCAGGACACAGATAATTAACATGTACTTATTGAAAAAGCTGTGAATCAAGGGAATTATCCAGCAGTAAAACAATGATTTGAGTTGACAGGATCTTAAAGATGTAAAAGAGTGCTCTCAGTGAAAGGATTTATATCCATTGGACAGATAGGTATCTAGGAGAGAGGTATCTAGGAACAGATGGGATAGGTTAGCTTGCCTTAATTTTGTTCTCGAGTGTTGCTAAAAGCTTCAGAAAATCAATTTGCAAAAGTATGTATTAAGTTTAATTACTCTCAGCAACTAACTTGGTCCAGGATAACAAAAAGTACTGTCTTCCAGTTCAACCAAGCAAATAAATGGGAGGCTTGTGTCTCAATTGTAATATCATTCTGACTTAGAATTTTTATAAATATATATAAATAAATTCCCCTTATATATTGTAGCATCACTTAGAGAAGGAGAAAGCCCCACAGTAATGCCCAATTATCTCAAAGTTGTACAGCATGGAACCAGGCCTTTTGACTCAACTTGTGCTTGCTGACCAAGATGCCTATATCCCATATCTCTCTATTCCTTTTGTATCCATGTACCTGTCCAAATTATTTTTAAATGCTGTGATTGAGCCTACCTCTACCACCTCTTGTTCCATATATCTACCACCCTCTATGTGAAAAATGTGTCTCTCAGATTTCCTTTAAATATTTCCCCCTCACCTTGAACCTATGTCCCCAAGTTTTAGTACCCTACATTTGGAAAAAGACTGTGACTATTTACCCCGTCTATACCTCTCATAATTTTAGAAACCTCTAAAAGGTCACCCTCGGCCTTTTGGGCTTCAGAACAATCCCAACCCATCCAATCTCTCCTTGTAACTAAAGCCCTCCATACCAGGCAACATCCTAGGGAATCTCGTGCACTCTTTCTAGGGCTACAGCATCCTTATGTGGTGACTAGAACTGCACACAGTATTCCAAGCGTGGCCTAACCAATGTCTTTTACAGCTGCAACATGATCTCCCAATGCTTGTACTCAATGCCTCTGCCTATGAAGGCAAGAAGCTATTTCAATCCCTTCTTCACTACCCTATCTGTCTGTGTTGCCATTTTCAGAGAACTATGAACTTACACCCCAAGGTCCCTCTCTACATCAACGCTTCTAAGTTCCCTGCTAGTTACTGTGTATGTCTTGCTAGTATTAGACGGTCCAAAATGCAATATCTCACATTTGTGTGTTCTATTCTGTTTATATTGTATATAAGATTAATAAACATCTTTGTTGGGCATGTTCGAGTTTTGTACACAAATAGCCATTGGTATGTCACTTTGGCATCCACTCCAAAACTTGTGAAAATGCAAAAACTGCTTCCTTTGCCTGCTGAGCAATATTTTCCCTGCTCTGTGCACCCACTTTCTGGTTTTTATATTTCCCATACACTCACTTCCTTGATTTTATGTTGTCCTGTGCATGCATCATCCTCTGTTTGTGTTAGTTAACCTGTTCTTATGTTATCTTGTACATTGATATTCATATGTTGATTTTTTGTTCCATCCATTAATGTCAAGAAGCCACTTCATAAGTTTTATACTATGACTGGGGCTCCCATAGGGTGAGTTAATGGTGCTCTTCCTTCATTCCCACAGAGTTACTCCAATCTATTTTCATGACCTGGACAGACATTGGGATCTTTTGACCACACAGAAACCACATCAGAGGTTGAAAGTCTGTGCCAACAGCAGCAGAATACTAATCCCTTAATCCATGACTAATTTAAAATTCAGTAATAATCAGTGGAATGTTTCCAGTCCAACTTGCAATCGGACCAATTACTTGGAAATCCTAATTTCAACAATTTATTGGAAATAATCTGCAAAATTGCAGCCAGTTACAGTTCTTGTGGATATAGAGGCAGTACCTTAGAATGATATGTATTGCTAGTGAGTTAAAGAAAAAGACAATTTGTATTTCTGGCATACCTTTCATAACTTCAGAAACTCCTAAAGCTCTTTGCAGCCAATAAATTATCTTTGAACTTTAGTACTGTAATATAGAGAAAAACGGCAGCCACTTTGCACATAGTGCACCACTTCGGTGTCAGCAAAGATAATGGGCTCAAATTCCAGAAGGACTTGAGTTTATAACCCAATGACTTGGAGGTGAGAGTGCTACCACCATGCCAAACTAGAAAAATGTATTAGTTCCAGGATTATTTTAACACATGCATTTTTGTTTCACTTTCCTGAAGATTTTGATTCCTACAAATATTTTAGTGGGGGCTGGGGATCAAACCAAACAAGAGGATTCTGGTATCTTTACCTTAGGTTTTCTCCACCTCCGTCATTGCCCCAAACTTTCTTATAAACTAACACTAGATTAATTATAAGAGAAAATGCAGTGAATAAGTCCCAAACCACATACATGCTTCCACCTAGCCCCTGTTGGTAATGAGTCCCAATCCCCCAAGCAAGTTATTAAAGTTGTCCAATTTGATATATTCCATTTGAATCATGAAGAGAGGCTTGAGAAACTTGAACTCTTCTGCTCTGAAGCAAGTTACCATTGAGAGTCAACTTCATTCCTGTTTTTTTTTATTAAAATCATGTTACCTGCACCCTAGCCCCTATTGCTCCATTATTACCAAGTTTCAAGCAGCTTTGACCATCACTGGCTCTACAACTGGCATCAAAAGCCACCCCACCCCCTTCCCAGGATTACTGAAGCCTTTATTCAATCCTTCTATTTATCAGAACAATTTTTCTTATGCAAAACCCATTGGGATGTTTACCAAGCAAAAGACAAACACAAGTTTTTTTGAAGTAATATAGAAGGGAATAATCAAAGAAAGCAAAACCATGCAAGAGGGCAGCAAGAACATAAGAAAATAGGATCATGAGTTGGCCCCCTGGCCCTTCAAGCCTACCCAGCACTCAACCTTATCATGGCTGATCTGCTCTATGCCTCAACTTCTCTTCTGTGGCAGTTTCCTATGGCACTCAGTTTCTTGATTTTTCAATGATTTATCTACCTCCTGTTTAAGTACCTCCAATGGCCTAATTTCCACAACCCTCCAAGGTAGGGGATTCCAGATTCACAATCATCTGCAAGAAGAAATTACTATCCACATCAGTTTTAAATGACTCACCCCTTTAATCTTGTCATCTTGTAACTATACCATTTTATTGAAGACTCCTTCATTAGTGAAAACATCTCAACATCCACCCTGTCATGCCCCCTTAAGATTTTATATGTTTCAATAAGATCATCCCTCAATTTTCTAAATTCCAAAGAATACAGATACAGCTTTTTCAGCCTCACATGTTAAAGACAACCTGGAAGTGGCCAGGCAAAATGCAGAATAACAAAAAACATATTAAATACGGAAGCTTGGAAGCATGTCTTCACACTGTGAATGTTTGTAGCGGCCAGTATACCCGAATCATTTTAAGGAAGATCTCATACTGGAAGAAGTAGATGATCTTTTGTGATTGATGAGTTAGCATGGACTTTCTAATATAATTACATTTAGAAGAGGGTAAACTAGTGTCAGTGATGATCTGTGAAACTAACAATTGTTGTAAAAGCCTACCTGGTTCATACCTATCCTTTAGGGAAAGAAATCTGTTGCCTTTACCCACTGTAGCCTATTTGTGACTCCAGACCAATGAAGAGTGTGGTCAACTCTTAACTACCTTTTGAAATGACCTAAAATACTAGTCGCTTCAAGGTCAAATATAGAAGGGCAATTAATTCAACCTTTATTAGTGAAACCCATATCCCACAAATGAATAAAATTAAAGAAAAACTCTGATCTTAAGGTCTAAACAAATAGATTGGCAATTTTAATCTTTTAAAGCATAATAATTAATTCATCAAGCTGCAATATTTCAAAACCCAGTGAGCACATTACTTATGTTCTGAAATTATATAGTCAGTGCCACAATGGGGCTTCCTTACTGTGGAGTTATTATCAACTGCTAATCAAACAAGAGCTTGAGCTATTCTTTCATGCCGAGTTTCTTTATTACAAATATGTTACTTTATGAATTCTGGTTTGTGCAGAGCTAGAGGAACGTGCAGAGTTTGGGAAGGTGAATAGCACCTCCTTGGTGATTAGCTGCTTTTTAATGGAGGCTCCTGCTGCTTGGTCTAAGCCCCCTTTTATTGCCAATTCATTTAAGGTGCTTTTTCTGAGATGCCTTTATACAAAGACACTGCTATGAAGTCATGTTTTAACAAGTAATTCTACCCAGTTTCCTTCATTAAATCTAGATAAAATTTATATTAAAATTTAGCCTGCCGTGAAAGGCCTTTAGCTGTTTTGTCTTAATCTATATGGGGAAAAACTCATTTTGTTCAGCTAAAAGCAATCATCATCTTTTATAACAATGCTTGGCTACTAAATGTGATCTTTAAAGGAGCCATGCTCCTCCACATTGCTTCTATTCCAGACAGTGGCTTTTATTTGCAAATCACGGTGCATTCCTTGTTTCCTCTGCTAGGAGCTGCCAACAACAATTTTTAAATTCATATTCCTTTATTATGGCTCTATCATTTACCTCATTTGTGTTAGGTAAGGTGCTGCCAGGAAGAGCCTTAGCTTCTGAACATTTCCTTGCTATTGCAATGAGCTGGGTTTAGAAATCTTTAATTCTCAGAAATGGAAAAGGGAAACACAATCTGGAATGAAAGGCTCATCTGGCTTCAGGCCAAGCACACAGTTACATAATATCATATTCAGAATTGTGTAAATCTTGCTCAGAGTGTGGGGTGGGTACTGAAAAAAATGCATAAATGTAACACTTTATTCTGCTTTCTGTTATTACTTTCCCTTGTACTACCTCAATGCACTGTTGTTATGAATTGATCTGTATGGGTGGCATGCAAAACAAAGTTTTTCACTGTACCTTGGTAAATGTGACAATAAGCCAATTTACCAATTTATGCCCAACTCCAGTCCCAAACTAATATAGTTGACTTATAATTCCTCTTTAAAGTGCACTAGCAAGCCATCTTGTTGATCAAATCTCAAAAATAGAAGACCTACTCTCACTTCTTCAGAAGAACTGGGAGTTTCACTCTATATTCATATTTGTTTGCATACATATAGCAATTTTACCAGATCCTGATGTTCTGATTTGGGGTTTATTGACTGATGAGGCTCTGACATTATGAATAGTCTGTTCCTAACTCAAGTAATGGAAAGAAGAATCAGAACACGGTAGCTTCGGCTTCATTATTCAAAAATGGCAAAGACACCAACTTAAAGCTCATGGTTCAGGCCCTTAGTTTTACAGGATTGTCTCTTGGCAGCACAGTGGCTGATCTAGGTAACCCTGTAAAGTAATCGGGGTATCGTTTTACCATCAGGAGCTTGTGTTAGAATGCAGATTGATTGTTTAAAAAGGGTTACAAAAATGTCACAGTTCCACATGCTATCAATGACAGAAAGGAGCTGCCAAGCACCCGTCAATAAATCTGTAGCCCAAGGCTACAGAAAGGTTTATCTCCTGCATGGCTCACTCCTTAGAACTTGAATACAGGACTGATATCTCCTTGTATCTCTTGTCTTGTCTAAGCACTGTGCTCCCTCATTAACTCTGTTGCCAAACACAGCCCATCAGTGCAGGAGCAATGAGGTGAGAGACTCCACTCTGTGAGCTACTACAGCTGACACAGACACATACAGCAAGCTCCCTAGAATTACCACCACTTCGATACAATTAGTGATAACTGATAGAGGCTGTTTCCCCTAGGCACAGAGAGATAATGAGGTGCAAAAACAAACCAATTACTAGATGATAGGGCTGTGGCATTGTCACTATGGTTGAGCCCCTGGGCAATTAAAGAGACAGCAGCTGTATTTTGTGTCTTAAAGCATTTTTGCTGCACAGTCCGAGCTTTGAGCAAGCAAGTTTACTGTGTCGCTCTCCCACAATTTGTTGTGAACAGTGCAGGTGGTCTTCCTGTAAATAAACTGCCCCGTGGGTCCCACCATTCTTTCAGTGTTAGACTGCATGTGATTAGGCCATTCAAGAATAAATCAGCAAACATATTTTTGCACAAACAGAAATAAAAATCATATAATTTTACAATACAGGGGTATGATATTTGGCCTGTACTGTCTCTTTGAAAGAGCTATGCAATTTGTTGTCTTCACATCTTCCTTGTCATCTTGCAAAAGCATTTTTTTTCCAAGCTCTGTCACAGAAGGAGAATACTAGGCAAAAAGAGAAAAAAAATCAAAGATATGTTGAAAACTTCTTTGAAGAGGTGCAACATTCCCACAGACTCCTGGGAACCTCAAGCCCATGACTGCTTGGGCTTGAGGTTCCCAGTGGAGGAGCATCTGGAATGGTTTTGAAAACCTTGAGGGTATGCATCAGGAGTGCATGAATCTCCTACCCCAATTTGTGGAAGTGTATATGGTTTCCACAATAACCAAACCAGAATTTGTAGACCTGGAGTGAAAGCATGTCATCCTCAATACCACAGAAGAATCATAACCACTGGTCCTTTAGGCCACCAGTCTTAAAATACTGTATATTGCAAGTTTCTCCTCAGAGTTATGGAAAGAACAAGAAATGTTCTGTGTTGTAATTTTTTCCCCAATGCTTTCCCCCTCTTGAAGGTCCTGATAACATAAGAAATTTTCTTCCCAACACTCAGATGGCTATTCTATTATATGCCTCCACTTCAAACTACAGAACTGCCTGACTGGATGACTTCCCAGTTAAGCATCAGTTTGTATTTTTAAATGTGACAAAAATCATTTACATTTGTCACACTTGCCTGCTCTAATTGAAGGTGGTTTCCCACCTGGAAAAATATTAAAGACTCCATTAATCAGACAGAAAAAATTTGTATGAAACACTCAAGCTCCTCTGATTCCAAACTCTATGTCCTCCTCAGGCTTTATTCCAACATTTATTCAGCAATTTTCACATCCTAAGGAGGTTCTAAGACATAAATTGATACGCAGTTAGTTATGCAGGTAGACAATTTCCACAGTTAAGATCCCACAATTAAGACACTGAATCTGATCAATGATCGCTCAGTCTAGGTTTATTATTAGAACATAGAACAACATAGCACAGGAGCAGGATCTACAGTCCACAATGTATGTGCTGACCATGATGCCAGTCCATCTTCCTCATCTGCCTGCACATGGTCTATTTCCCTCCATTCCCTGCCTGTTCATGTGCCGGCTAAATGCCTCTTAAATGTTGCTATCATATCTATTTCCACCTCTTCCCCTGACATTAATGCTGCAGGATATTTCCTATTCAATCGAACAGGAGACTGTTTAATATCTTTCTGTGGAATCCTTAGTTACATTAGTGCTCATCTCTCATCTACTCCCTTCATGGACCTCTCAATTTCTCCATCTCTCTTTCCACCTTTAAAATCTATTTCTTCAATTTGACTTTTATTGAACTTGTAAATCCCTCTTCCAAGCACTATGGTTCAGTCTTCAATTTGTTCCATTCTTTCTCTGCTGAATATAGCTAAGTCATCTCTTACAAGGGATTCTTTTCTTACGCCAGCATATTCTGAGTTCACCAATAATCTATCCTTGGCCCTACAGCTCTTCTTCATCAACAGCATCTATTAACGTGATAAACTACACGTTTTAATTTGCAGCAACTTCAACTAACCCATCATCTCCACACTTACTGTCCTTCATTGGTTCCCTGAATGGCTTAAATTTCAGTTTCTTTATTGGTGCTTAATTCTCTTTGTAACTTCATACCTCCCTTTTACTAGCCACATCCACAACTATAATGCCCATCAATCCCATTCCTCTCAGTCTCATGCATTTCATCCTCTCCTTATTTCACCACTCACCTTATCTTCCCAGACCCCATGCTCTGTAAATCCCTGCCTAAACCTTTCATTCTCCCCTCCTATGGAATTTAGATTATAGGAAGTCCCTTCCCATAACTTGCTTCTATGAGCAAGCATTGGAATGCCTTGAATTTATAAAATTCATTATGGAAATGCAAATTCTTTGTCTACAGTTGAATTTTTCTTGAGGTTCAATATAATTTATAGTATCTATTTACTAAATCATATCTTTATCGATCTCCCTCCATCAGCACTATCATCACCAGATTACCATTTATGAGGACACGCAATGCACAAGACAGCTGCTTTGTTTGCCTACAAAGCAATATTTGAATTTCAAAAGCAGTCCATTGTCCACAAACCACATCCATAGAATGTAAAAATCACTGTATGAAGTGTCAGTCTTGGCTCAATGTTAGCATTGTCAGCTCAGAAAGTTGTGCGTTTAAGTCGCACTCCAGTGATATGAACACACCATCTTGGCTGACACTTCAATATAGTACTGAGGGAGTGTTCAAACTATCAAAACTGACATTTTTCTGGAGATTCATTGAACCAAAGTTCTCTCATGGTACTATTTAAAGAGCATGAAAATTATTCCTGTGTTCTGACCCAACATTTATTCCTGAAGCAAAAGCGTCAGGACAAACTGTCTCAGCACTTGTGTAAGTTGGAATTGAAACCTTGCCTTGTGCTAATAAGTCTGCCACACTTGCACACAAAATAATAATGACTGCATTACAAAAGTAATTCTTTGGTACTTTTAGACTTTCATATGATATGAATGCGATGATTTAAATGTAAGTTTGTTCTATTTTATAAAAATGAGTTATTTTGTCCTCTGACCTGTGTAGGCCAGAGCTGTCCCATTCCTGCAAACAGTAAAGAGGAAAACAAAACTGGAAATTAAAAATGAAATATCTGCATTTCAATTTAAGTTAAAATTTCTGATGTAACCATTATCATAAATGTTGTATCTTTAACTCTTGTGACAAAATTCTTGATTATTCTAGTGTAATTGTATTATCACCATTTTTTGTTTGTGCCATTGGCTTTTTTTTTAATACCTGATCAGTTAAATTGATTGTTGCCTTAGCACCAGGGTTAGCTATCAGATGGTGTAAGAGACCTTGAGATCCCTGAAGACAGCAGTGCTATGACAGGCTGAGGAGCTAGTCATTTATCAAACTGCTCCCTTGTGATTAGTGTTTGTAAGTCCCATTCAGGCTGAGTTGGGTCCTGTGATTGCACTGCCTATAAGAACATTAGAAAGTCATTGCAAGCATCATTGGATAGAGAATGAGACAGCATAAGGAGGAATGAGATTTAAAAATAAACACCTGAGAGGATTAATATTTAGTCTTCTGCCAACAAGTGATAATTTTAACTTTTTGAGTTTTGTTTTTTGACGTGAATTCCCAGGAATTTGTCTTAGACTTTGAGAAATGGATGAATTAAAAATCATTAGTAACTGAAGAAAAATATTTTCATACTCAGTTGATAAAAAGTGACGTGATATTCTTGAGTATTTGCTCTGCATGCATGAATTTAATTACACTTTTATCTGTAGTAACTTTTTTGGCCCTGCTTTCCTGGTGGGATAAGGTGGGGATTGGAGGAAGTATAGTGGGAGGAAACTGGTGTGGAGCAAAAATATTACCATAGTTCATTTGACTAAATAGCCTGTGTCAGGGTTGTTCACTCAGAGTAACTCATTTGTATAAGATTCTGCTCTGAAATATTTTAATGCCAGTTTTAATATATTAACATGAGAAGCTTCGCAAGAGTGAATTAGGTATTCATATGTAATCAATCTGATTTCAATGTCTATCTTACTATATCTAGTTCTGTGATGGTCATATCTGATCACTTCCTCTATCAGTCTCTTTGCCTCTTCCCTAATTGGATGAACAATAGCCAATCCAGTATTTTGTTTCCTGTAGTCGGGATATCTGCCAAAGAGGGAAATGTTCTCCCAATCTCCTGCCATAACTTCACTTGTTTATATGCTTTCTCACATGTAGTTAAACTAGGAGATTGGGAAAAGATAGAGTGATGACAAAGAGAGCAGTATAAATGAAATGCAGGCTTTAATGAAGTGTAAAAGTCAGAAATTTAGTGAGTGAGAGAATTCTGTTCATGGGGGAATGCAGTGGTGGTGGAGATTTTGTGTTGCTTTGTGCTTCTGGTACTTGTGATGGTTAGTGTGAGCTTGGATGTTCTATTTAGTTTATAAAATAATGAAAGATAGATAAAAGCAGTAAAGAGCAGTTAATTTTAATAGATAAATTAATCAGTTCAAAACAAAAATGATATCAAGCAAATGGAAACTTAAACTAATTGAATTCAGTAATCAAGATTTAATAGGGATGGAAGAGTTGATGATGTGCTGTAGTTGCTCTATCTGAGAGTTACTGGAAATCAGTGAGATCCCCAGCAACCACAATTTACAGGATGCATGAAGGAACGGGTGAGTTTGATCCATAAGACAATCACATTGCTTTGGATAGTTAGTCACCTGGATTTGGGCATTTGTCCGGGACTGAAGAATGTGACTGCAAGTGAGGTAGGTAGTGATTTAGTAATGCAGGAGCTTCATTCTCTGAACTTATCCAGTGGAAGATAAAATGGGTAATCTGACCAAGGCACTATTGCACAGGAGACCATTCAGGAGGAGGAATGTGGTGGAAATGGAGAAGTGTCTACATAGGTGATAAATTCTGTTTCCTGAAGCCATAAGCAAGAGTCCCAAAGACAATTTGTCTTCCCAGCACCAGGGTCAAAAAGACATCTCTTTGGGTTAGAATTTGGAGTTAGAAGGAGAAGATCCATCTGTGGAGGATTTGGTTTATTGGTATTATTATTGTTACTTGTACTGAGGTACAGTGAGAAACTTGTCTTGCATACTGTTCATACAGATCAATTTATTACACAGTGCATTGAGGTAGTACAAGGTAAAACATTTCAGAATGCAGAATAAAGTGTAACAGCTGCAGAGAAAGTGCAGTGCAAATAGACAATTAGGTGCAAGGTCATAACAAGGTAGATTGTGAGGTCAAGAGTCCATCTTTCCAAACACCCTTGACCATTTCTATACAACCATCAGAGATCCTGACCGAGCCATCCCCCGCCCTCACTTTGGTAAGTCAGACCACCAGGCTGTGCTCCTTCTCCCTGCATACAAACAGAAGCTGAAATGGAAGGATCCAGTACAGGAAGTTGTATACTGCTGGTCTTAGGAAATACCGTAGAACCATAGAACAATACAGCACAATACAGGCCCTTCAGCCCACCATGTTGTGCCAACCTTCAAACCACACCTAAGAGTATCTAACACCTTCCTCCCACATATGCCTCTATTTTAAATTCCTCCGTATGCTTATCCAACAATCTCTTGAACTCGACCAATGTATCAGCCTCCACCACCACCCAAGGCTGCGCATTCCATGCACCAACCACTCTCTGGGTGAAAATCCTCCCTCTCACATCTCCCTTGAACTTCCCACCCATTACCTTAAAGCCATGTCCTCTTGTTCTGAGCACTGGTGCCCTGGGAAAGAGGTGCTGGCTGTCCACTCTATCTATTCCTCTTAATATTTTGTATACCTCTATCATGTCTTCCCTCATCCTCCTTCTCTCCAATGAGTAAAGTCCTAGCTCCTTTAGTCTATCCTCATAATCCATACTCTCTAATCCAGGCAGCATTTTGGTAAGTCTCCTCTGCACCCTCTCCAACGCCTCCACATCCTTCCTATAATGAGGCGACTAGAACTGGACACAGTACTCCAAATGTGCAATCCCCTGAACGAGCAGTCCATCCAGGGCCCAGTGGGGAGATACCCCATCAGGGTAAGGCTGCCCATTGCCCTGAGATGAGGGTATCCAACGGGGAAATCTATGGAAAGCCCTGTGGAGTTATGATACTGCAGGAGGGAAGTACCTATGGAAGAGAATACCATCCCACCCAGTTAATCCAGGGTCCTTTGAGGATAGTACCCCAGTAGGACAACTCCTTCCAGGATAGGAGGAAAAACGAATTTGTTTGGAACCAGCTGTGGGAAGAATATGGTGCCTCATCATTTGTCCCTGGAGACCAGGAGTGTTTCCCATACAATGCACAAGTCTGAGGTGTAGCTACTGTTTATGCGTAGACACATGACCTTGTTTGCATTACACACATTAACGAGTTCCTGAGAGTGAACCAGCGCCCTGTTTGCGGTTGTGCTCCCAGGTGGAGAGCCCTGTCATTCCATTGTTGGTGATTGGTATGATTATCCCTGCAAATCCCCAGTGTTAGCTGTTATAGGTTTAGTTGGATCTATTGGCAATGGCAGTAGTTGTGCTGGGTTAGTCTGGCCTATTTAAATAGTTTATAAGTCGCTTGTGATAAGCATGTGCTTTTAGTCATTAGCATCAAGGGTGTTATCGGAAACATCAGGTACAGCTTGATAATATTATTGGCAATCTATAAATCAAAGCCTGTTCACTCCGTGCAAGGTGTGGGCAGAGCAAGGCTTCACCTGCCCTTCAGTAGGTAGTGGTTGTGTTCCACCTAACTGCTCTGCAGGGACCACACTGCCCCAGGAGCCATGACCAGCTGTTGAGCATCTGTATTTCATTGCCCTGCCAAGGGTTTGATAAGGCATCCACCACAACACTCGTGAGGGGGCTGCACAGCAACTGGGCTTTTCCAGCCCAGGAAAGGGGAGTTGAGAGATGATCCTAGAAATTTATCCAAGTCAAGGAAGTGGAAAAATAAAAGAAAATTCAAGTAAATTACACAAGCAAGGCAAAGAGGGGCTGAAGCTGCTAACAGTACTTCCTACACAGTGAATGGTTTGTGGGTAGACTTGCTAGAATTCTCCCAGTGGCAGAGCTCAGTGTAGGGCGTGGCCTACCCAGCACGGCTAGCTTCTCAAAATTGGGCATGTCAGACTGCTCGTCCTGCCGGTGGAGTTGCAGGATTCTGCAGAGGCAGCGTCGGTGGTATGTTCCAGTGCCTTGAAGTGCCTGCTGTAGGTGGTGCAGGTCTCAGGAGCAGGGCAGGGATCACTGCCCAGTCGGCCATGAGATTTGTGCCAGGTCCAGTCTTGATCTCCAAACACAGTTGATCAAAGGCTGTGCTGGTGTATTCATAGTGGGCAGTAAGTTACATGGGAACACTTTGAAGACCTGGAATTAAGGGTCAATTGGAACAACCCACATTTGATCAGTATGGAAGAAATCTGCAGGGTAATGAGTCAGGTTTATTATCACTGATGTGTGACGTGAAGTGTGTTGTTTTGCAGCACCAGTACAGTGCAAAGGCTTAAAAATTTCAATACGTTACATAAACAGAGCAAAACAAAAGAGAACTAACGAGGCAGTGTTCACAGACCGTTCAGAAATCTGATGGCGGAGGGGAAGAAGCTGTTCCTGAATCATTGAGGGTGGGTCTTCAGGCTCCTGTATCTCCTCCCCGATGGTGGTAATGAGAAGAGGGCATGTCCTGGGTGGGGAGGGTCCTCAGTGATGGATGCCACTGCCTTGAGGCGTCGCCTTCTTGAGGCACTGCCTCTTGAAGATGTCCTCTATGGTGGGGAGGGTTGTGCCCATGATGGAGCTGGCTGAGTCTAGAACCCTCTGCAGCCTCTTTCAGTCCTGCAATGTGGAATAACAAGGAAATTGGGATGAATTGAAAAGTTCTTTCTAAAGACCGGTGCTGGCACAGTGACCATTCTGTCACCAGGCGTATTATGGTCAGTCTGGGTGATTGACAATGCCTGAGCACTGCCTTTAGTCTAACAAATTCAAAAATGAGTGGACATCTCCTCTTGCTTGCTGCCCTCCACAGAATATGGACTGGGTAATGGGGGTGGGGGGGGGTAGGAGAGGTATCCAGGGCATTGGGTACCGCACTGCTGGTTGAAATGTTCAATACACTGGAGGAGGTAGAGGTTGAGTCCTGCATCAGTTGGCCAGAGTCAGTGGTTGGTGGGCTAGTATCTAGGGATCTGGACATTGAACTGGAGATAGCAAATCTGCCAATTGCAAATGGGGACTTTAAATTCAACTCCTTAAATGCATCTGGGATTTTAACCCTTGTATCATAATTGTATTAAAAATCTTGAAACTTATTAGATTGTGGTCAAAATCTGTGTGATTCACTTATGACCATTAAGGTATGAAATCTGACCCAGGAGTGACTCCATCCCCATCAGTGTGTTTGACTCTTAACTACCCTCTGAAATGGCCCAGAGTTCACTCAGTTCAGGAGGAATTGGGGATGGACAACAAACCACATCCTGTGTTAAAGTTCACTGGGCAGTGAACTCAGGAGTGTTGAGGAGGTTAGTGCCTGTCATCTCCCTGGCTCACCACCTGAGCAGCACAGGGATTAGAGCTGGTTTCTTCAGGTCCAGCAGCTTTCTGCAATGCATGCACAGGGCTTTTGGCCATGATATCAGCTTTATACATACAGACCAGATAGAGGAGAGCACCATGGAACATTGGCACAAACTCAGTTCTTTATTTAATGCCAATTTGAAAATCATAATGGTGATGCTTAGAACACAGAACATTACAGCACAGTACAGGCCCTTCAGCCCATAGTGTTACATAGGACATAGAACAGTACAGCACCGAACAGGCCCTTCGGCCCACAATATTGTGCCGACATAGCTATTCCCTCCTACCTACAGAATGCCCAGATCCCTCTATTTTCCCCTCATTCATGTGCCCATCCAAGCCCCTCTTAAAAGCCC
>JARFYF010000059.1:21912154-21922908 GCA_030265395.1 Rhina ancylostomus | reverse complement strand
GTCCTTGCACCTGATTGTCTGCCTGCTCTGCACTTTCTCTGTAACTGTGACACTTTATTCTGCATTCTGTAATTGTTTTACCCTGTACTACCTCAATGCACTGTGTAATGATCTGATGTGTATGAATGGTATGCCAGACAGGTTTCTCACTGCACCTCAGTACACGCCCCTATCTGTGATGTCTAGAACCAGGCATCATCGACTCAGAATAAGGTGTCAGTCATTCAGGGCAGAGATGGGAAGAAATTTCTTCACCCAGAAGGTGCTGAGTATTTGGAATTCTTTACCTCAGAGTGTTGCTCAGGTTCATTCACTGTGTGTTCAAGGCAGGGGCTGATGGATCCTTGGGGTTAGGAGAATGAAGCTAGATGGTGTCATTGAGGTGAAAGATCAGCCATGATCTTATTAAATAATGGAGCAGGCATTGGGCAGAGTTGCCTCTTATTTTTATGTTCCTGTGTCTTTTTTCCCCTCTTTAAATTGGTATTGGTTTATTACTGCCACATCTACTGAGATACAGTGAGAAGCTGTTGTCTGCGTGCCATCCAGACAGATCATTCCATATGTAAGCACATCGAGGTAGTAAAAAGGAAAACAGAATGCAGAGCAAAGTGTTACAGTTACAGGGAAAGTGTAGTGCAGGCAGACAGATAAAGTGCAAGGTCCACGATGAGGTAGATTGGGAGATCAAGAGTTCATCTTTAGCATATGAGAGGTCCGTTCAAGAGTCTGATAACAGTAGGATAGGAGGTAGGCAAGAAAGTAAAGTTGTGTTGAGATTATAAAAGGTCTTCAAAGGGATTACAGACAATTTAAATGGTTTGACAAAAGGATGGCAGATGGAAGTACGGTAATATGAGGATATGCACTTTGATAAAAAGGGTAGAAAACCAGAGTATTATTTAAATGATTTGAGACCAATGAATACTGATGTTCAAGGAGATTTGGGTGTCTTATAAAAGAAACACTACATTTTAGGAAGGCAAATGGAATGTTGGCCCATAAGTGGGGTGGAGTGTAAACTGGGGAAGTTTTGCTGAAGTCTGCAGAGCTTTTGTGAGAACACACATAGAACACTGCATACAGTTATGGTGTCCTTATTTAAGGAAGGATACACTTGCCTTGAAGGCATTGCAGAGAAGGTTCACTAATTTAATTTCTGGGATGAACAAGGTGTCTTATGAGCAAATATAGAGCAAATTGGGCCTGTATTTTATGGAGCTCAAAAGAATGAGAGATGAATTTATTGAAATATAAAATTTGGATCAACTGATATTGCGAGAATGCTTTCTCTGGTGAGGAGTCTCAAAGCATGAAGCATAGTCTCAGGATAAAGGGCCACTTATCCTTGACTTAGACAAAGAAAATTTCTTCACTCGGGGTTGTAAATCTATGGAATTCTCTTCCTTGGAAATCTATGGATATAAAATCATAGAGTGTATTCAATGCTGAAATAGACACATTTTTCAGCTATAGGGAATTTAAGTGTTATGAAAATCAAGTAGCATAGTGGAATTGAGACCAACAGTAAGGTTAGCCATGATCTTAGTGAATGGTGAACCATATTCAAGTAGCTGTATGGCCTACTCTGGCTCCTATTTCTTGTTATATTATCAGAGGGAGGGGTGTAGAAACAAGAATGATCACAGTATTTGATGTTTAGAAGCTAAAGTGGTTGCATGTTTTACCCTGAAAAAATCTGAACAACAGAATAATCCAGGAGCCCTCCCGGTAAATGGGTAAATATCAGCATCACATGGTATGGCACAAAGAAAGGGCAAGTTGATCGCAATTCCCATGGCTTATCCATGATAAGTAGTACATTTTGGCTACGGTGGTATTAGCAACACTAACACGGGCAGCATAGAACTAGGGAGAAAGATATCAAGTGGTATTCCCATTCCCACTCTAGGTGATCACTTTAAACGATGTGCATAAAGCTATTGGACAGTAACATGATTGGGTTCCATTGTGATGTTTCCCATGGGCAGTCAGTTAGTCAACAAATGCTGTTTTGTTATAAAATGATTGTCATGTTACGGTAACATTGATCAACATGATTCACAGAATGAACGCTCCAAGGATGGGCAAATAAAAATTCAATCCATGTAAAAGGATTTTCAGATATCTAAAACTACCTCAACACTTCCCCCAACATGAACTGATTTGGAAAAGTATCTAAATTTTACATAGTAGAACAGAAGTTTCTGGCAATTTCAAGGTTTTCCTGCACCACCTTTGCCTCTTGCACCACCTTTGCTTTTTGTGGATTGGTCAGAGTGCAGGAAAAACTGCAACACTCAGAAGTTTGGAATTATACAAAAGAAACTGGTGACTTTACATAACAGGCCCATCAGTATCCTCATCCAGATTAGCTTGAACTGCATGTTGGCACCCTCCATCGGTGTTGGTGCAAGATTTCCTTTATAGGGCTGTCCCTTTAAGGATAGCCCCACAGCGCCTCTAAGTGAGCGGCTGGTGCAGCTGCTGGGTTCAAGCTGCTGATGTTAATCCATACAGATCACTGCAGATCTGATTTAGTTGTTTCTCACTGTTGCACAAATAACACAGTAGAACATAAATTACTATTTCTTAAAAATAAAACGTTTTGTGGAGAATCTTGTGACATGGCTATCCCTTTCACTCTAGCATCACAGGTAAATCAAGTTGCCCAACAGGAAAAAGACAGAAATCGATGCCATGGAGCAAATGAATATTCATGAGCTCAATTGCTCCATTCTTGAAAATTTGAACTTTCATTTATATAGCAGCACTCACAAGCTCTTGATGTCCTAAAATATATGGTTTAATATATTTACATAAACCACTGATGCTTGCAGCAATGCCTGAATTGATGTGTCATCCTCAGTTACAAGTGGCTGTCCTGCAGTGTAGCTAAAACCTATAATGAGATTAAGTGGGAATGCTATCAGTTGAGCGAAGCTGGATAAATTATTGAATTCACTGATGTTCAATTGCAGCAATTTTTTTTGCATCCTTCAAAAACTTTTTTATTGATCCTTTTATCAACATTTGCTTGTGAGTCAGTGATTTGAAAGATTTTTATTCATTTATGTGATTTGTGCAATATTGACATGACCAGCAATTATTGCCTATTCCTAATTGCTCTTGAGAGAATTGTGTTGAGTGACTTCTTTAACTGTTTGTAGTCAATGTGATAAATGTGAACCTATGGAGTAAAATTAAGAAAAACAAGACTATAGCCTGGGCCAACTTTCAAAGAAGGAAATTCACATAGTTTTTTCAGGCCTTTATTGTCTCTGCATCTTAAGAATATGAGGAAGTCTGTGATGAATCTAAGCGTATGAATGCAGTCAAAGAACAACAGAGTTCAAGTTACTGGAAGACTACAGGAGCAGGGGTGTTGTGTGAAGGCAAGGGAGGGATTGTATGAAGCAATGCAAGAAACCAGTGTTTGATATTATGCCTTTGATTGATTCATAAATATTCTCTCACTAGTTACCCCAACTCGCTTGCTCTGACCAAGATAATCCGTTTCCCCAAAACATTTAATTGCTCACCCAGGCTAAGAGATGTTGAGGAGAGCAGGTAGCTCTGATTGAATGCATCAGTCACAAGAATAACACTTTCAGCAAGAAAGGAATAGTATAAAAAGCAAGAAAAATCTTCACACTCCATTTATTAGACCTTGTATTATAAAATTGAGGCAGAAGTAGGATGTCAGTGAAGGTTCCATCACATGACTTCCTGCTTCAAATTGATATACCCAATCTTTTTTCCTCCATCTCCAATAAACTTAAAATCATCAAACTAAAAGGTCCAAAGAACAAGAAAACAAATTCTGTCCCAATGATTCTTCCCCTGAGTTTCTCATATCCATTTCCAGCAGAAGACTATCAATTCCTGGAAACCCCAGGAGAACTCTATCAGATTACAAGTTCAACCTTGATATTGCTGTCTGATGTAAATTTACTCTTGTTTGAGCTCTCTCACAAATGGTGGTGAGAGAAGGCAGAGGGATCAAGTGTTGTTGGTGGCATTCTGTTGGCAGTCATGATTATGTGAAGGCAAAATTTATTACTGCATCAACAATTCAGCCTTAATCATTGAAACCAAATGAACAGAAACAACTACCATGCTCTTCCATTGTATATATGTGTTATGATAATATAAACATGTATCTCTCAGATAGGTTTTGGAGTGAGAGGAAGCAGTGCCTCTCACTTGTGCTTCATTTGGTTTACCAGAGCTGGTTTCTGTAGCCACCAGGGTGGGCTGATGTTTTGATGCGGTAAGTCATCTATGAAGGCACAACTATTATTAACATAACATCTGCAACTTGAAGCAAACATTCATGTTTCATAACAATATAGGAGGCCATTCAGCCCATTGTGTCTATGCCAGCATGCTGAGCAATTCCACCAATCCCTTATGCCAATTTATTTCCCAGAAACCTATTCTCTCACAATGCCCATTAACTCCTGCCACCTGATTCTCCTGCCTCCAATCTACACTAGGTGTAATTTATAGTAGCCAATTAACCTACCAACAAGCACATCATTGGGATGTGGGAGGAAACTGGAGTATTGGGAGAATTCCACATGGTCACACAGGTCAGGATTAGTCTTGGCTCGGGACAGCAATTCCACCTGCTATGTCACTGTACTGTCCAATTCTGTTCAGTTTTGAGTTCTTCTTCCATGGAACTTCATACTTCCACAATGTGTATGTTGTGGGTTTGGATGGTTCAATTTAATTATTTCCTTGGTTAGGAATTTAAAACCCATGTTGAGTTTTAAGGCATTAATCCATTGGTAAAATATTGTTGTTAGGTTGTCATGTGCTTCCAAAACCATTGAGTGCCTATGATTTTTTTAAAAAGTGTTCCAGTCTCTCTCCTGAATCATAGGATCACGAGATTTCCTTTCAGTCCAGTGACAGGCAAGTGAAGAGTTCCATCTTAGGTGAAGTGCTGGCTCTTCCAGGAAAAGATCCTATTGTGGAGGCAATTATGGGAGAGTCATGTTTGGATGTAGGGATAAAAGGAAGTGGAGGGGAAGTTAAAAAGCTGATTATGGTGAGGTGGTTGGGGACAAGACCAGAGATAGTAAGGGACCATGATTTGGAAGAATCATGGAATGTCAATAACAGTGGTGTAAGATCGTCAGAGAGATCAGAAAGTATGAAAACTTAGAAAAAAGTGCACCTAACTGAAAGATGATGTACATCATGGACTGTACGATCACTGATCAAGTAAAGTCAAGCAATTTAAATAATGGTAAAGCAGGCTTTAACCCTTTAAAACCTGCTTCATTGTTCAAGGCCTTTACACTTCATGTCACTCATACATCAATGGTCCAATTTTACACAGGTTATGATAAAATGAATGTGCATGTCCAGAACTTCCATATTCTTAGCTGGTTGGATTGTAATACTCAATAGAATTTTTAGGTCAATTTTGAACACCATGTTACATTAAAGAATAAGATGGTGGATAAACTGTGGCAGACAATTAAGGAATTATGTGATGCATGTTCCACTAAAATATAAAGATTCTAGGAAAGGATGATCTATCCCTGGCTAAGTAAGGAAGTTAAGGAAAATATCAAATAGAAGAAATATGCTGTAGAGATTAGCAATAACCAGAAGATTGCAAAAACTTCAGGAAGTTAACAAAAAGATAAGAGGAAATAGATGATGATCTCTAGCAAGAGATAATAAATAAAGAGACAGCAAGAGCTTCTGTAAGCATATAAAAAAGGAAGAGGCTAGGTAAGGTGTAAAGGTCAGTTTGTTAGACAATGAGACAGGAGGAATCTAAAACACAATATTAACATGCAGGTGAATTGAGCAACTTAGGAGGCAAGTGGAATTCTTGGCCTTTTTTTCAAGAGGATGAATTATAAAACAGGGAAGGCTTATTACAACTCTACAGAGCTTTGGTGAGAACACACTGGGCAACGATGTACAATTTTGGTCTCCTTCTTTAAAGAGGCTTATACTTGCATTACAGGCAATTCAGATGTGTTTCACTAGGCTGATTCTTGGAATGAAAGGTTTATTTTATGAAGAAAGGATGAGCAGATTGAGCCTGTACTCGCTGGAGTTTTGAAGAATGTGAGATAATTTTATCAAAATATTTCAGATCCTGAGGGGGCTTGATAAGATCGGTGAAGAGAGCATTTTAATCTCATGAGGTAATCTGGAACTAGGGAGTACAGTTTAAGAATAAGGAGGCTACCAATTCAGGTGGAGATGAGGAAGAATTTCTTTTCTTAGAAAATCATGTTTTTTTTAATTCTCTACCCCAGAGAACTGTGGAGGCTGAAGATATTCAAGGCTGAGATGGATAGATTATGGGTCTATAGAAAATTCAAAAATGATGGTGAAAAGACTGGACAGTGAAGCTGAGCCCAAGGTCAGATCAGCCATGATCTTATTAAATGGTGAAGCTGGCTTGAGGGACCCTATGATCTGCTCTTGTTCCAATTTCCTATGTTTTATGTTAGTGAAAAAGAGCTCCATGGTCTTCTTAGAAATTGTACTATGGAATACCTTCTGCCTGAAAGGATAGATGGAGCCTTGGTTTAATAGCTCATGTGAAAGATCAGCACTACATTGTGGTTTAAATCTCAAGCTTAGATCATGAGCTGGTATATGGACTACAGCTTGAATTGACAATCTTTTGACACAGGTGAGAGTGCTACTAGCAAAGTCTTGGCTGACAACTTTAAGATGCGAAGTGAAAATAGAGGGGGAAAGTGGTTTGCAGTATTTGTGGAAATATGAGCCATCCTCCCAGCAATCTTTTTTTTGGCGAGTATTTGATTTGCTCAGAGCCTTGTTTTTATCTCAGTCAAGCTCTCTTCAAGCAAAGGAGCTACTTTCTTTGATCTCAGAATTCTTTTATTCCATGCTTTGCACTCCTGAGATTAGAACCGGTGGAACATGCGTATGGAGCTCTGTGAAAATTTATTCTGCAGTCTTGAGCAGTGATCTGAGACCTGAACTTCTCTTTTTCCTTGTTCCTCTCTCTTTTATAAAAGGTTTGTGTTACCTCTTCTTATCCGGCAAGGTCAGGATGTCAGGATTCTAAGGTTTTCATGTAATAGTTCCAAGTTGTGGGCGAGATTGCAGCAAGCATGGTTACATCCCACAAGAGCCATTATACACGGACAAAATGCCATATATGAGTTCCTTCTGTCATTGTACAAGAATTAGTAAAACAGTGGAAATTAAAGAGTTGAAAGGTTATTTAAATATTCAGTAATTTAAAATTAGAACAAAGCTTATCTGTAACAGTTATTGAAGTGAATCCAATTAACAACAGCTCATATTTAAATAGCATCTTTTCCGTAGTTAATCCTCTCAAGAGAAATATAAAGCAGCAACAGCAGCCTCCACCAAAAGTAAGTTATAGAACAGGTATTGGTAGGATTAGGCTATTCAACACCTTGACCCTGTTCTCCAGTTCTATTAGATAATGGCTGATTTGTACCCCAACTCCATTGATCCATAGGTTAGTCAAAGACAAGACAGTATGTATATTATCATCCTCCAAGAATCTTTCCTTCTCCCCACTTGCCCAATCTTCACATTGTTTGTACTGTTTTTAGTCTCAAATACTTGCTTCTCTTTAAAAATGTTTGTGGATTATTCTTCCTTCAAATTAGATATGCCAGCCAAGAAACTTGATTTCACTCATTTTTGGTGCATTAAATGAGTTTAGCCCTAACATCTATTTGAGAGATCTACACAAGTTTGGATGCAATTTTCCCTTAAAACATTTGGTATGCTGGTTTGCACCCTTTCCTTCACATTAGAATGCCACCAATGCTTCTCCTCAATGGCAGCAGTGTGCAAAATCTGCAGCGTCTGTGACATTCCCACACTGACTGCTGGGATGCAAGTTAGTGCCTTAACATACACTCTCTTTGGCAGCCAGAGTGCAGTTGCATAAGGCTGCCAGGGAGATAAGTGAAAATTGTGGGAGAGAAGGCACCTCATGTCTTGAGTGTCTAGCCACAGCCACTTTCCCAGTGCTAATTCCCCAACACCCTTGGCGATTGCCAGCATCAGTTGATCCCCATGGCATTGTAAAGCTTGATCTCATGTCTGAAGAGACTGCAGCATACGAAGATTGGGTGATTATATTAATTACGAACCATGAGAAGCAGCAATGGCAAATGCAGTGCACAGAGCGGTTAAAATTCTGCAGACAACAGTGTTGCACTTGGCAATTCATGTCTGCTTGACGATTCTTTGCACGGTTGGTAAAGTGTGGGTAAGCATGGATCTCTAGCAGAGATGGGAGAATTTGTAATTCTAGACAAGGAACTGGCAGAGGAATTAAACTATTATCTTGCATCTTTCTTCACAAAAAACACTAAATTTGATCGAGATATTACAGAATGAAGGGTCTAGCATGAGTGTGATAGAGAAAGAAGTAATTATTAGTTAAAAATTAGTACCAGGGCAGCTGGTGAGCTTGAAAGCTGATAAATCCGAAAGATCCAGTGATTTATAGACCAGAATTTTGAAAGAGGTAGCTTTAGAGATACTGGGTGTTCAGTTTATCATCTTTCAAAGTTCCATACATTCTGGAATTATTCCTGCAAATTGGAGAGTATCAAATACGACATCTGTATCAACAATTTGACTGAAGGGACTAAGTTTCATTCTTCCAAGTTTGTTGATAATATTTAACTAAGTGGGAACTTGAATATGGAGGAGGATGTAAAGAAGCTTAAAGGGGATATGGACGAGCAGAGTGGGTGAGAACACAGCAGATGGAATATAATGTCGGAAAATATGAGGTCATCCACTTCAGTGCATATAACAGAAAAAAATGAGTATTTGTTAAATGGTGAGAGACTGGGCAGTGCTGATGTTCAAAGAAACCTTGGAGTTTCTGTGTATAAGCAACTGAATGCCAAGATACAGTCAATTAAGAGGGTAAATTGTATGTTGGCTGTAATTATGAATGTTATGAATGAGGAAGTTGTATTGTAATTCCATAGGGCCTTGGTGAGACTATGTCTGGGAGCACCATGGACAGTTTTGGTCTCCTTACTTAAAAAAGAATATACTTGCCACTGAGGGAGTACAGTTCTCTTGGTTGGTTGCAGGGGTGGTAGGGTTTTTGCACAAGGAGTCATGACTAGACTAGGACATTATGTACAAAAATCTTAAAGGGCTTACAAAAGTTAGATTCAGGGGAAATACTTTCCTTGGCTGAGGACTGTATAACAAAGTAGCACAGTTTCAGAATAAGGGATAAGCTCTTTATGGTGCAGATGGGGAGAATATCATCACTCAGAGGATGGTAGTGCTGTGGAGGTTCAGTCATTGTGTTCACACAGATTGATGGATTTCTGGACATTAAGGAAATCAGACGATATGGAGATGTGGGAATAATGCTGGAAAATGAAGTGAAGATTAGGCAAAGCTCTTAATGAATAGCTGAGCAGGCTCAAAGCAGCAGATTGCCTACTCCTGCTCCTGTTTCCTATGTTCTTATGAGTAAGAAGTAACTGTTGTTTTCTTAGACCAGGAGGGTTGAATATCATGTTGGAGATCAATTTGGGGTATTGTGGTATTGCTGACATCATTTGGAAATGTTTTATGCTGGTAAAATGTTTCTCGTTCTAACAAAAGTCCAATGGGAAAATCAGGGATTGAATTTCCTGCAAGGCCCTTAAGGTCCAGAAATGGGGGCAATGTTGTTCTACTTCAGAGTAATCTTATTTTCAACTGCATAATACCATTTTATCCTCAAATTTGTGTGAAGGACTTTCTCGTCCCTTCTTATAAATAAAGCTTCTGACTAGGATCACATTACCTTCCCCTGGCCTTGACCAGCTTTCCAAACTAAAGTGCCCAAAACTAGACACAGCTTTCAAATAAACTGTGATTATATCTTGGTGCCATCATCAAAACCATCTATTTCTCCAACAAATTGCTCAATTGTATACTGCCTCAGCTCACATATTGCTGAAACCCTATCCATGCCTTTATTACCTTTGGAGTTGACTATTCAAATGTTCATCTAGCTCTCCTTTCTTCTTCCACCCTCCATAAATTTAAGCTCCGTTAAGACTTGTTACTTATATCTTAATTTGTTTGGAATCCTGCTTATCTACCACTATTGTACTTAATGGCCTAGTTTATCACCCTTCCAACAACACTTTAATTTTAAATTTCTTATGTTCAAATCCCTCCATGGTTTGCTGGTCTGTTTCTCTGCAATCTTCTCAAGTTCCATTACACTCAAGTCTTTGCAGTTCTCTAATTCAGGCCTCTTGTACACTCTCTATTTTTTATTACTCCATTAATGGTAGTCTTCCTTTCAGCAGTCTGGTCTTAAGCTCTAGAGTTTCCTTCCTAAACCAGTACATCTTTCATCCTCTTTCCTTCTTTAAACCTACTTGTTCAACCAAGTTTTTGGTCACATGGTGCAATTTGTCCTCATATGGCTAAGTGTCAAATTTTGCTTACTAATGCTGCTTCAATATGTTTTGCTATGTTTGGCAGTACCTCAATACTTTCGTTTATTAAAAAAAAACTTGAGAAGGAATTATTTTCAATTTGTAGAGAGCAGTTCTTTGCTTAATGCAAATGATGACAGAGTTTATAAAATAGAACTTACATTAATTTTAACATGTACAAAATGTAGAAGGTGTGGTGACCGTGATGGATTTGTAAATTCCTATAGTCAATCATCTTATAAACTTCTTCCCAAGTAATAGTTACACATTGTTATGCAGTTATTT
>JARFYF010000059.1:21898751-21909241 GCA_030265395.1 Rhina ancylostomus | reverse complement strand
CTATTCAGTCAAGGAAGGCACCACAGCCAAAGCCAAATCTAATCTGACAATCACAAATGTGCACCTGTCCTCTCGGGACAGCAGAATCCAGTTAGGAACACAGAGCCCTTACCTGCCTTCAAACACTCCAATAGTTGGATTGACCAAATCAGCAATGATCAAACCTGGAGCTCAGTCTGTGCCATTAGGCAAATTGTTGCAGTGGGAAATTCCCAAAAAAAATCTTCTCTGATATTATTTCTGCCAGTAACTGGAATCATTGATGTTTTGAAGAGATAAATTTAAATCACTAAGAATAGTATCAGCATCTTGAGATAATTAAGTGAGTAGATTTAGCAGAAGTATTTACATTTATTAAAACCTTTCATGATTTTGTGACATCCCAAAACACCTTACAGGCAATTAACTGGTTTTTAAGTGAAATCACTGTTGTAATACAAGCAAATGTGTACGCAGCAAACTCACACAAGCAGATAAGGCAATCACTGGAGGTATTTAAAAAGGATGTAGTTATGGGGAACTTGTTGAGGCCTGGGACAGATCAGACATGATCAATCACATTGAATGGTAAGGCAGACTTGAGAGGCCAGGTGGTCTACTCCCACACAATTTTTTCTTGTGTTTTTGTAGAAGGATGTTTCTTAGTAACTTGATTGTGGAATAAATGTTGGCCAAGAGACCAGGGGAAACACCTCTGCCTTTGTAGCTTTTACATTCATCTATGGGGGTGAATGAGGCCTCAATTAAAGTCTCATTGATGCTACACCAGATCGGCAATACTGCAGTGCTGTAACCAATTCTCTGCAGTGCAGACTTGCATCCAGACACAATGGACCAAATTACCTTTATATGCACAATACTATTTTGTGAATGTTCTGACTCAGAAACTATCACTGCATCATAGCTGAAACATAGGCTAAAGTTTTGAAGTTGCTGTTTGGGACATTTAAGCCAGAGCATTGCTCACTTGTAAGTTTATTGATAAAGGGTGAGTCATTTTTTTGAGATTTTGGATAGCTAATGGTTGCCATGGAAGTGTAACCCTGCACAGGCCTTCAGGAGAGCTGGGGAGAATTTTTTTAAACGTCCACAGTAAACAAAGTCTGAGGGAGGCTATTGCTTTTGGAGGCAAATAGCTGGAAGCACCAATAGAAATTCAGTCCTCTGTGACATAGGAAATGAGAAAAGTATTTGCAGACACAGCTTATGGTTTGCCATAGGCTGCAATAGGGACCTGGATCACCATCACAAACACATGCAAAGAGCACGGTCATGGTATATAATATTGTGCAAAAGGTCAAGACATGCACTAATTGCTGGTTGTCCCAGGACATGTACCACAGATTACAACATTTTTGTGTTGCTTTTCCACCTCTGGCCAAACTTAGGTTGTTTCTTGTGAGTTATATGCATATTGAAGCTTTATATTAGGCCAGAGGCTGAACTTGAGTTTGGTCGATAGCACAATGTGCCATATCAGACCAGTTGCCTGCTGAAGTCAATGCAAATGAATATCAAGGTGAGTATAAAATGGGCCATAGATCCCATGTCACCCTGTTTAAATGACAAGTCAAAGCCAAAAGTTTCAGTAGATGTTAACTACATCCCCCTTCATCTGGTTTCTATCCAAATGATGAAACAATGGCACTTATAGGCAATTGGAATGTATAGGTTTCCTTATCTTGTTGATGATTTTAAAGGGGAAGAATTAGGAGGGTATTTCTAATTCTGACTGAAGGAAGGTAAGACTTGACTCTATGTTAAGGTTTATAAAGATAACGCTTTCTTAACAGTTGTACTCCAGAAGACACAAGTACCTTTTAGTTCTTCAGGAGATGGGAGGTCTGTGGTAACTTATGAAGTTTGCTTAAAAAAACCACAAGAGGCAATGCAGGAAAGCCTTCCTCTTTAATGTTACGATACAGTCAGGGGCCACTGGATAAGAAGCAGGAACTCAATGCAAATGTCTTTGTCATCTATAATCCACAGTGCTGAGGTCTGTTATAACCCCCATGTGTTGCTTTGCTTGAAATCATACCTATGTAAAATAGATATGTCCTCTACATCTCCCAGCTGAACATAAATGAGGTTTCTCATTTAAAAATCTGCTAAGCATGAGCCAATATTTATATAGTTCCATATTATACACTTCATAGTTGCTCCAAAGCACTTCATGTACAATGAATTTCTTCAAAGTACAGTCACTGCAGTTAGGTCAGCAAACATGGCTGCCAAATCCAACACAAGGTCTTCTAGATAGCAGTGAGAAAAATTACATGCTATTCAGTGTTATTAGTTAAGGAAGATATATTGGCCAAGACCCTGAGAAAACTCCCTGCTGTCGGTGGGATCTAAAACAGCACCTAAAAAGACAGATGTGACCTTGACTGAAAGTCTCACCTAAACAACAGAAGCATGGCAAAAGTATTCAATGCTGCAGAAAATCTTTTTATTCAGACTAAGCTTGCCATGACATGCGATCAATCTTAAGTACACTGAGTGTTGCTATCTAAGTAGCCAGAGGTTTGGTTGTTGCTTCTCTGTGGGTACATGAGATACCACATCATAACTTGCATTTTGAGGAACTGTTGCTGATGGCTTAGAATTATGGTAAGATGGGACAGTACAAGTCATCAGTTAAAGGATACTCATTTAACCAGCAACAAAAACAGAAGCAATTCACCTTGGTGTTCTTCCCCGGAGCAAAAGGAAGGGGCCATATCTCTGACTCAATGCGCCCTCTATTGTTCACATGGCAGAATACTACTGTCTTGATTACATCCTCTTTTAAGGAGAAATGGTGGCTTAAATTTCTCAGGTCATATCATTGTGTTTTTAAACACATAAAAAAACTTAATCTGCACAAAATTTTGCTTTAAGATATAAATATGAATGGAATTATCTTCTTTAGGTTATATATTGAAACTAAAAAAAGAAATCATAAAACAGATTGGTCTGGGATTTCTTATAGCTTTATGCATTTTGTCCCCCAGATGTGGACTGCAATTCTAACTATTACTGGAATCTTTTATCCACCCAGGCATTTCTTGAATTGAGTTACCCTTGTACACCTGATGCAATTTCTGCAATTAGTGCTTAGAGGACAATGGCACTCTGATGCATTGACATGGGACTTTTGGGAAACGTAATGCATAGATTACGTTGTCCCAAAAGCAGCTATCCCCTTCAAACCCAGGTTCAGTCCTGGATGACATATTTTTAAAAACAAAAATGTGCAATGCCCTTCAGTTAAAAATCATTGGGCACAAGAAAAATTGTTGCAGGGTTCCAAGACTGAAACTGTCTGGCAGCCATTTGGGTGGCATTGGAATTTCAAAGCCGATGATCCTTTGTTGCTGAATTATCCATCATTTGATGGGAATGGCAGAACGGTCCTAATCTTCACCAGTGGAGAATTTTGGCATACAGTTTTGGTCAGCACAAATGCTGGATTTTAAGAAGTAAGTTTAATTGTAAATGCTGTGGATGTGGATTCCAATAATTGTGCTAAGTTGGCCATTGTGGATCTGTAAGTCCAGCAGCTTCTTGATTCCCACCAATTGTTCTTTAAGTGCTGATAATGACTACATATTGCTCAAGAATAATTTTTTTCTAAGTTGGCCAAGTTTCAAAGTGTAGACACAAGAGACTGCAGATGCTGGAATCTGGAACAAATAATTTGCTGGAGGAAGTCAGCAGGTAGAGCAGCATCAACCATTGGGGAAGGAATTGTTAATGATTCAGGACAAAACCATGCATTAGTTTCAAAATATTTTTGGCCAAGTTCCAGTAGATAGAGAAGGATGAAAAATCACATATTAGAGGAAGCAATAATTGTAGCTGTCTGTCTCATCCTATTCAAATCATGAGCTGGTCAATTTTGAGACTTCCAGCTTCTGTTACTGGAAAGAATGTGGAAACAAATTACCTTTGGAAGAAAAAATAAACCCTTGTAACTATTAAGAAAGATCCATAGGTTGATTTCTTGTGGATGCTTTTGGGGAATATGAATTGTAATTTACTGGCTGCTTCTTTGGGACAGAGCAGCTACCTGCTTAGTGCCTAATAACAGAATAGAAGAGTAGGTTTGATTCCCTGAAAGCTGATTTCTGCCATAGTCACAAATGGACTGTCAGGGAGCTGAGGATGGAATAATCCAGCCAAAGTCATCACACCCAATTCCATCAGGTCATGCCACCTGGAAAGTACACATGTGAATACCAGGCAAATGGGATCATTGTCAGTTGTGATGCCTTCTATGGTAAAACAGTCTGCAAAACCTAACTGTACAGTCTCATATAAATAGTTGCTGAGGAACTTAGGAACAGGAAAAAAATCATTCAGCTCTTCCAGTCAATTAGATATTTGCTGGTCTGTACATGCCTTTAACCCTGAATACTCTTAACTAACAATAAAAAACTGGCAAGCTCCAATTGTACAAGCATTCACAGCCTTTCAAAGGGAAAGAGATTTAGTTGAGATAGTAAAAGGTGCTCATGACCTTGATTGAGAACATCAGTAAGAACAAACATCTTCAAGAGAATTGGAATGAAAAATCAAATGAAGAAAACTGAGCCATTTTATTGGGTTCTGTCTGTAGCTTGCACACACGGTAGACTGCTGTGATGTGTGTACGGCTGTTTCACAATGACGTTGTTTGGGAAAATTTCAGATTCTTTAATTCACTTTTTGGGAAATGAATCCCCATAACTCCAGTTATAAATTTTATTTTTTGTATATACATGTACTTAAAAATAGTGTCTGCATAGTCAGTGAATTGTTCCTTTATATTCCCACACAGGCTGCTACCTCTTTCACAGACGTAATATTTTCCAGCTGACAATTATACCTGATTCTATCTGTTTTCTAATGACAGCATCATGTCAGGCCTTAAGCATTGGACTCGTTACTACAGCATGAGCAGACGAGGCTTCCCTTACAACACTAGTTTGGCAGTTGTAGTCTGAGTCATGCTCTCAAGGGGTGGGTGGGTGGAGCAGTGATTTCTCCGAGTTGGCAAACACTATATGGTCAGCAGTCATTAACTCTTCCAACTCTACTGGATGTTTCTTTTAACAGTGTTGAGACACCACACAAGAAGCAAAAGAACTGCCTTCTGTGCCAAACAAGTTGTCAGCAAGACCATTGATTTACAGTGCCTGTACAGGCAAAACCCCAACTTCAGTATATGAGAATTGGATTTGGAAGGGATTGAGAGGGTTGGGATTTGCCAGTTTTTGAGATTTCAGTCTGTGATTCCATTAATTTTTCAAAGAAGAAAAAAAAATCAATCAGCTCACGCAGGGCTTTGTGATGCCCTGCTCAGTCTTGGAGTGATTCTAGATGTCAGTGAACATCCTCAATTACACCTGCACGGTTTTTCTTGCTGCAGATATCTTTTTGTACATTACAATTTGTGCAGACAGCCACGTTACTATAATCTGAAATGAACAGGAATGGTCTTACTCCTCAATAAAGTTAGGCCAAGGTTCAGAAAGAATAGCTCACATTTACACTGTACCTGATTAGTCTCAGGACATTACACATGTGGGATTACAGGTCCTCCCCACCTTACAAATACCCAACTAATAGAAACATAGAAAACCTACAGCACAATTCAGGCCTTTTGACCCATGAAGCTGTGCCGAACAAGTCCCTACCTTAGAATGTACAGACTGTACATATGATTGAGTGTTTGAGAGACTGACGGGATAGATTTGATGGCTGATGCAGGGCTGCAGCCATCTTCTGTAGTGTGGGAACTCGGTTCACGGCCACATTTCCAACTTGAAAAACTGTTTGGGTTATGAACAGTTCACAGGAACAGAACCCTGTCATAACCTGGGGAGGACCTGTACTTTTGAAAGGAGACCATGTTTATTATATGGGTAACCACAGTGATCAGTTTGCACACAGAATCAGTGACCCAAGAAATCTATTTTTGGTGATGTTGAATGAGGCCAAGGCACAAGAAGAATTCTCAGTTTCTTTTCAGGCAGTGCCACGGGATCTTTTTTGCTCTGCATGAACAAGCAGATGGGGCCATCACACAAAGTCTCATCTAAAAGACAGCATTTATATCAGTGCAGCACTCTCTTAGTATTTGGATTGAAGTGTTAATTTAAACTATATGCTCATGTCCTGGAACGAGGCTTGAACCCACAACTTTCTAATTCAGATGTGTTATTGAGCCATAATAGAGGCGTACAGCACAGAAACATGACCCATGATCCTTGTCCATGTTGCCTACCTACAACTAATCCCATTTGCCCATATCCCTCTCCTCTTTTCCTATCCAAGTACCTTTTAAACATTGCAATTGTTTCTGCCTCTGACACTTCCTCTGGCCGTTTGTTCACATAACCACCACCCTCTATGTGAAAATCTTACCTTTCAGATCACCTTTAAATTTCTTCTTTCTCACCTTAAACCTATGCTTCCCCACCCTAGGAAAAAGACTGACCATCTATCCTACCTATGTTCCTCATAATTTTATAAACCCCTTTCAGATCATCCATCAGCCCACTATATTCCAATGAGAATAAACCTAGCCTATCCAATCTCTCTATATAAGCAAAACTCTTCATTCCAGGCACTATCCTGGTGAATATCTTCTGAACTCTTTCTAATGCTACCTTATCTTTCCTGTAGTGCAGAGACCAGAACTGAATGCACTACTCCATCTTCTGCCTCCTATCACTAAGCCAATTTGGATCCAGTTTGCCAACACTGCTTGGATCCCATGTGCCCTAGCTTGCTGGACTTCTCACCACTGGATTTGTCATCAGATCGTAATTTCTGTGGGTCTGTTTATTTCCTTTGTAAATATGGAAACTTTATTATGGGGGACCGCAGACGCATTCGACTATTAACCCTGCATATTGCACAAAAGAGGCAGTATTTATAATGCCAAGAACATAGACCTGTATTCATTAAGCTCTTGAACATCATGTACTTAAAGGTGTCCAAATCAAACCTATTATCAGACTCCTCCATGTTACTCAGTTGGTAGACCAAAAGCCATTTCATAGTTTTATTTGTATTCGGGATTCTGTGTTAGATTTTTTTAAGTACTTAAAATCAATTACCTTCAGGCAGACTAACAGAAAATTGTTTGAGCATTTATTACTGGTGTTACTGCTGGACTCTACACACAAGAAGTCCTTGTGTATTAAAAAAATGAAAAGGTATATAAATGCTCAAGAAGGAAATGTGGGTATAGGGAGAGTATTTGTTTTGGATTGCTCCCCCCCCCATGAAGCAAGACAGAGGTATTAGCATTGCCTTTGTATGTACTTTTATAAGGAAGTTACATTAGTACAGCAACTTTCATGACCCCAGGATGTCCCAGGGCATTCTGTAGCAAATTAAGTACATTTCACATATATTCCCTGTTGCAATATAAGAAATGTGGAAGTCAATATGTATACAGCAAACTCAAACAAACAACAATGTAATAATAGATAGATAATCATTCCTTTGTCATATTGGATGACTAGGGCATAGTAAATAATTATGTTCTTCAAAGTAACATAATGGCTTCTTTAGTACCCCTAATATGCAGACATGGCTTTGATCCAATATCACATCCAAAAAGAAAATGCTGCTCTCCCTTATTACTTCACCAGAGTGTTAGCCTAGGTTTCAAATCTCTGGAATCAGATGAACCCACAACCTACTGATTCAGTGGTTAGAGCCACAGTTGTTGGTTAAAATTCTCTGGTTCTGATATTCTTTTTGTGATAGTTAATAATATGCATAGGCTGTACCCTTCCTCACCTGTAACCTTACTTCCCACTGTCAAGACTTCTGGTCGGGCTTTCCTGTCAGAATATTTCATTTCAAATTGCCATGTCAGCCATCACTAATTTATGGCAGGTGTCAGACACTAGCTGGTGCTGCAATTACTTTCTCCTGAATTTGATTACTAGCTTGAATTTAAACAAAAATATTCATTCATGGTCTGAATGGAAAATACAAGGTTTTTTTATATCTTTGTTTTTTGCCTATTTTGTTTTGCTGTACACTAGCAGGCAATTCCATCCAATGTCTCACTGTGGCCTAGAAATTATAACACATGACACAATTTTAATATCTGCCACACAATTCATGAATTGAGATCAGGGGCATTGCAACTTACAAAGTCCGTGATTTTCCTTCCATGTCCTCTGTGCATCTGGTGTACTGATGCAAAAAGGTCCCTGGACAAGACCAGCGATGACTAATGGCAGTGCACATTCAAACACCATGTCGTTTAACTACTGTGTTACTGAGGCCTAGACTGGTCACTTAAGACAACACAGGACTTTACAAGACATGTAAGGCCTTCCTTATCATGTTGAGGGGGATCTTCTGATCTTCCCCTTAGGCCACTTGCCATTCCTATCCCCTCCGACCACACACCTCTCAATCGTTCACAGCCGATTACATGTCCTTCACACCCTCCACCCCTCATCCCACCCCCCCCAGCTCCCATCAGCCTCCCCTCCCAATACTGTATCCAACCCATGGCATTCCAATCATTTCACAAATATCACCTTAAATCTTCTTGGCCCATTTCTGCCACAAGGACCTATCCACCACACAAACCAAGCATTTACCTGTAGTCTCTCCGCCACTGCAGAGAAAAAGTTTGGAAGGCCCTGAAACAATCAACAAACAATACCTGGGCCTCATGGAAAATAGTATTTTGTATTTTGCAGCAATGGGCATGGTGCATACCACCCATTTAACATGCCTTTCCAGCAGCCAGTTTCTAGGCCATATGCTGTGCCAAGGCTTTGAATATTGAATGATTATTCAACTATGCAAAATGAGATTATACAGCTGAAACTAATATTGTGGTTAAATGATGTTCCAATAAGTACAGTTTCCATCAAGAATAATCAACCAGACAGCAATCTAGAGAGGGAACCCAAACCTTCCAGTCAATAACATCAGCTCATGCCAGCTCTGGAATACCAACCACTAGATCTTCTGAAATTAGTGACAGGGATCATACGCAAGATACACTGTCCTGACCTAAACATATATTACCATGCATTCTTTGACATAAGATAAAACTCCTGCTTCTTCCTATATGGCAGCATTGTGGGAGTAAAAACGGAAAATGCTGGGAATATCTGTGGCAAAAGAAACATTCAGGACAATGATTTGAAATGTCAACTGTTTCTCTTTCCTTAATTGCTATCTGACCTGCTAAATTTTTCCAGCATTTTCTGTTTTTATTTCAGATTTACAGCAATATTTAGTATTTTGATTTTGGAGCACTGGGAATTTAATTTCTTCACACAGATTGCAGCAAATCAGAAAGGTGGCTCAAGGGCAAAAAGAGATGGCCAAAAAGTTGCTGAGCTTGCTAATGACTCTGTCCCAGGGATATTTCACAAAACAAAACTTAGCAGCTCTGTGTGGCTTCAACAGTGGCCGGTGACTGTGCATCTGAACCATTGGAGGCACTTTGCTACATGTCTGTAATGGTGCCAGAGCAACAAAAGACAACACCGAAGACCCATGATTCTTGTCTCTTCTTGAGGACATGCTTAGTTTTCATAAAGACGGCAGACAGCACTTTGACTGTTTGTAATAAACATTGTTTTATATCAATAAGTCATTATTATAACTGGCTGAACATTGTTTACAGCCACAAGTCATTGTGGAGTCAATCTGCCGCCACCGTGTTTATAATCATTAAACACACTGCCTTTTGGGCACCAAGGCCTTGACATCCTCTTTGTTGACTGTTGTTCAGTGTTCTCATTGGAAGTCATAAAAACAGATGAGACAGTGGCCTTAAAGGGTATGGCATCCATAGGAATAAAGTAGAGGCTGCCAGGATATGAAGAAAGTGGAGAGGATTTTTTCCAGCTTTAAAACAACATTGATCTGCAAATTGAGAAAGTGCTTGATAGAAAAAATCCATTTGTTTGTACTTGTTTTGCTGTATTTCATAAAGGCTGCCACAATACTCAAAGCTTACATATTCCCAATTGTCATATCTTTTTTCATATAATTCATTTGTCGAATACTACTAAATACCCTGTGGTGTTGACTTACGGACAATTTAAGGTCAAATGGCCATCTACATAGTGAAAATAAAAATAATATCCCTAAAGTGTGATGTACAGAAAATTTGGGCAAATATAACATTTTCTTATAAAGGAATTTAAAATAATAATGCTTGTGATCATATCACATTGAATTATCTCCATCATTTCACATACAATCCATTTGATACAATCTATCAAAGCAGACAAATGCAGCAGCCTTTTTGACACAACAAACAGAAATGAAATGCATGGCCAGTTAATCTATTTTTGTGTTTGGCCAAAGGAGTAATATTGGTATTGGTATTGGTTTATTATTGTCACTTGTACCAAGGTACATTGAAAAGCTTGTCTTACAAACCAATCATACAGGTCAATTCATTACACAGTGCAGTTGCATTGAGTTAGTACAAAGTGCATTGATGTAGTACAGGTAAAAACAGT
>JARFYF010000059.1:21753550-21765137 GCA_030265395.1 Rhina ancylostomus | reverse complement strand
GTGGTTACAAGTGCAGGTCATATGCTGTGTACCTGTAATGAACGACTCACCTCCTTACTCCTCAAAAACTTTTGATCATCAAGACATAAATCAGGAGTTTGATGGGACATTCTCTGTTTGACTGGACAAGTACATGTTCAGCAGCATTCAAGAAGCTTGACACTGTCCAGATCAAAGCAGTCTGCTTAATTCTTATCCGATACACCACTCATGGTTCACCTCCTGTACCATGGGTACTATCTACAAAATGCACTGCATTTGCTCACTCAGGTTACTCTCAGAGCACATCTCAAACCCACCACCAAGAAGGACAAGGACAGCAGGAGCATGAGAACATCACCACCTGCGGGTTTCCCTCCAAACCACGGACCATCCTGACTTGGAAATATCTTGCTGTTTCTTCATTGTAGCTGGGACTAGATCCTGGAACTTTCTATTCAAGGGAATTGCAGGAGTATCTCCACCAGAAGAATGGCAGCAATTAAAGAAAGTGGCCATGATCATCTTCTCAAGAACATTCAAAGAGGGACAATAAATACTGACCTGACCAATGATACCTTCGTCCCTTAAATGTATAAAAGAAGAAAATATATGAAAAAAGAGTTCGAACTAGTAATCATTATCATCACATTTAGATGAGCAAAAGCCACAAGTATACACTGCTCAATAAGATCAAACCTTGTAATCAGTCCCATATGGCCATTATCCTGCACAGACTTCTGAGACATCAACTAAATCAACTGACAGATTAGGTAACAATTGCTAACCCTTCATTAAGGATATTATTGCATGTACTGGAGCACCTGTATTCACTCTCTTCACTGGAATGTCCATAATTAAATACATGTAAAATATGGATTTACCATCTATTTTAAAAAAGTGATTTTTAAAGCTGCAACCTCATTTTATCTTGTGGTTTGCGATGTTATCTGGTTTTCTTAACTATATGCTTTACAATTCACTTTGTAGAATTATTTGTTCAGTGATGTTGTGTTTCCAGCAGAGAAATTGCTGTCCCAGGCACACCAATACATGCCCTTGGAAAAAGCATGCTCCCATTACAAATGGAAGGAGGTGTCAAATAGCCTCCACAAATCAAAGTGACTACAGATGGGAACATAACCTGTCAACATTTTAAGTGCCAAAATTTTTAAAGGTGAAGGAGGAGAGACAACATCTTTGACAATCTGGAACTCCTTTGGGACATCATAGAAGAATCATTTTAAATTATAATGCAAAATCCCACAACTTTTTTTTACTCAGAGACTTACATCAGCTGAACTGAACCAACTGAACCAACCTTCTAGGTTCCAACAATGTTCTCAGTGAACTGTCACTGTTTTAGTGGGAAATTCAAGAGCTTAAGATCCGGACAATGGAAGTCACAGACATCAATACTGGAGTGAATGAATTCAGAAATGGACATCAAGTTGTAAATGGAGGAATGCATTATTCTCAGGGGTTTATAAGAAAATAAGTTGAATCTCTCAAAATACAGATTGCAGCAATGGTGTATTTAGAATTCATTGAGCACTGATTTTCTAGAGGGATCTCAGTCATCTCATCAAATATTTAATTTTGAGTGCATTTTCCTGCATCTTGATGCTTCTGAAATGTTGCCTTTAAAGTCAAAGATAATTTTACTTAAAAGGCTTTATCTCAAACATAAAAATAAAGCAATTAATGGATCCCAGGTTTGGCATGTTAATTTGTGAACTGAAATTTTTACAACACAGATCTATAAAGATCTATATAGACCTTTCATTTCCAAGATAGAAAGAATCTGAGTCATTGATGCTGACAACCTCCAATCATAGGAAAAAAAAGGTGCTTTTTCTACTAAAATGTTGACAACCTGACACATGGAGAATAAATGTCATCTGAACAAAAACCTGACAGTTGACATCTGTATTAAGTTATATGTGTTGTCACCTGGCAAGAAGTTAAACCTTAGCTTTGCTACACTGTGTACACAGAGCCCCTAAGCTTTGTAGACTTAAATGGGTTTATTGTTTCCTCTAAGAGAACCTTCATCTCAGGTGGACAACATTTCTGCAGATTTACATTGTTTTTAGTGGCTTTGTATGGAGACTGTTAATCATGATGATGGACTTCTGTCTGTCCCAGATACCTGCTTCACCAAAAAAAAAGCCTTACAGCCACATCTTGATAGAATCCCCTTATTTATTCTAGTTCCCTCTTCCTATATAATATTTTGAGCTGTTTCTCTTTATTCTTTACTCTCAAGTTTTCCCCTTTTTCCTTCACTCTTTCCAGCCCCTACATTGGCATTCTCTGTCTTGAATTCTGCCCATCATTTACTGTGTTGCCTTCTGTTCCTCAGTTGTCACATTCTATCTCTCCTTTTCTTTGCTTCCTCCTACTCGCTCTGCTCTTTCTTTTTTTGTACCTCATGTCTCTGCAAATTTGTACTAATTATTACAGAATGAGGGGGACAGTTTGTGTAAATCAGTTTTGAAAGTATTTCCATTTTATAATTCTTTGTCAAATTTGCAGCAATAAAATGCTAAAAAATACCCAACTCAAATCAATTGATTTAATAATGTAATGTCCCAGTTAACATATAAGGTTTAGAACATTAAATCAGTATCTGGGAAGTGTGATGGTTTGCTTTGGATGGGGGAGGGTGGTGAGGGGGCAGAGGGACTGCAAATCATTCATAGATCAAAGACGAAAAATCATCCTGGCAATTGCAAATCAATATTTCAATCTAACTCTAATTATAAAATTTGAACCTCCGCCATACTTTGATTTTCAATTCAAAATCTACTTTTACTTCCAAATGCTGTAATCATAATAGATTATAAACATGTGGTGAAATTTTATTTTCTGTTTAGTAGTTGCCGAGCCTTATGTAAGGGACTTTGCTCTCATATATGGATTTGCACTGTCACTTACAACATAATTATCTGTTCATTTATATCTCTCAGAAGAAGACACAAAATGCATTTAAAGTTCAGTTCCTCGGGCAAGAAATTCTATTGCATTGTGATTGATTTTTAATTGTGCAGAATGGTCAACTAGTTGCTAATGTGATCAGAGTATCCTGTGTTTCATGAAAACTCTTTTGAGCAATTCTGAAAGCATTCACACAGAGGTTAAGAGACATCAATCCCCTTTTGATGTTCCATTGGAGGCTTCCCTATAAAATTGTATCACATATATTAATCAGTACTCAGTGTGGGATATGCACAAGAAAGAAAGTAAGCTAGCAGATTTTAACGACCAAGACTTGACCTGCTCCTGCACTATCACTCACATTCATCCTTGTTGGGGAATTAGTTGGAACAAGTAAGTAAAAACGTGAGGGGGACAAAACAATATTAACTACAACATAAATTATTTCCTTTTTAGTCACATTTCATAAATACAGAAAAGCTATAGAGGTATAAAGATTATTTCATTATCATTATCAAATATTTATAACAACAAACCAGTTATTTGCACTTGACAATCAGTTCATATTTTTTAATCATACTATTTACTAACCACTGATAGAAGCGATCAGAATTGTATAGTCATTGATGAAGGTAGTTAGCAGTATATGGTCACTGATGAAGGTAATTAGCATTGTTTTCTCACTGGTAGAGGAGGCCAAAATTCTGTATTACTTTTATTAGTGTTGTATCACCGTCTGCCTTACCCTTCACTTGTCTTTTACTTATCATAACTTTTTTTCTTCTTTCATCTTCACCTGCCTCTCCCCAGCCCACATTTGTTTAAAACCTGTGACATTTCAGACTTTACCCAGCTTAGATAAAAGGCAGCAACTTGAAATATTAATTGTTTCTACACAAATGCTGCCTGACCTGCCAAGTATCTCCAGCATATTTTTTTAAATGCAAGTGTTTATATCTTATGTTCTCTAATAAACTATGTCAATGTTGCATGGTCAGTTATGAAGGTAATAAACACTGCATGGTCACTGATAAAAGATTCATTGATAAGTATTGAGGCGATAAGAATTGTACATTTGGTGTAGAAATCAGTATTTTATGGTGACTGTGAAGGAGATCAGCATTGTATGAACACTAATAATGGAGATAATCACTGAGTGGACACTGTTAGAGAAGATCAGTATTGCATGCTCATTGTTGCAATCTGTATTGTATGTTCATTGTGGAAAAGATTGTCTCAGTGTATTCACTATCAAAGAGATCAGAATTGTGCCCTCATTGTTCAAGATCAGCTGATCGGCACTTTACGGTCAGTGGAGGGATAATGTTGCATGGCCCCCATTCGGAGTGGTCAACCTTATTTAGTCAGTGTTAAAACCCTGTATGCTACTGTTAGAGAAGAATCACTCATGAAATCAGTATTATAATTCACTATTAACTTAAGTATTGTATGGTACATGTTCATTGTTGAGAAAATTATTACAATGATCATAGTTAATTGACATTAGCATTACTCAGCCAATTTGAGATCAATGTTGCATGGTCAATGTCAAAGGGATCATTTAAAGGTCATTATTAAGATCAGGACTGTATAGTGAATGCTAGAGGAGAATTGCTACATATGTCACAGTTGAGAGATCAGCATTGTAAGGTCACTGTTGAAATTAGTAACTGCATTGTGATCTATTTTGCATGATCACTTATAGTGAAGAACAATAATGAATGGTCACTCTTGAGGAGATCACATGCATGGTGACTATGGAAGAGATCAACATTATACATTCACAATTAACACTGTATCATCACTTACGAAGAAGAGCAACATGTTATGGTCAGTATCTGAGTAAATTTGTCTGGATAACTTTTCCCTTTATGCAACTTCCCAGTAATTCAACTGAGAGCTTAGACTGATAATCCCAGTAGAATATTCACCAATAGTCAACATAAGAATCATCCTGTATACTGTCTATATTTGCTCTGGATCAATGGACTTTCCACTAGGACCTCTACAGTTTACCCAGCCAAAATCTGGGTATGATCAGAATTGGAATCTGTATGTCTTAGCTCAATGTTCATGAGTAGACACATAACTATTGGAGTCATTTGAAAATAAACTTTAGGTTTTTTGTCTCCATAACAGGATGGCATTGTCATCATATCCTTCTGTGCATTGATCCTGGAATCAGTATCCCTTTATTTTGTCAAGAGTTTAGTTGAAATGGTATTGCACATTGAAAGCTCAGCATATTGCATGTAGATTGCAAGAATGCAAATTTTAACCACAATTACACACAAGCTGAGAAGCTGAGCTTCATTTCTCAATGGGAAGGCATCAGCCAAAGACCATGTGATTCACAGATAGTTAAAGGTCTTGAGTTACACCTTTATGCAGTTTAAGAGATGGTATTAGACTAGCATTGCCAATCGGCTGAGGAGGGAGTACAGTATAGGGCAACACTACAAATTGAAGTGGAACACACCATCTTTAGCAATGCAACATGAACAAATACCCGGTAAGGGTTTTACATGTGTTTTTTTATGATTTCATCTTCTGGCTATTTCCCCATAACTATTTTAATTCACAGAGCTATTTATTGATATCCAATTTTATATCTCCCCACCCTCTCGGGGATCCACAAGTGATTGACTTTTGAATTATTGAAAGTAACAGATTGATTTTAAAAATCCTGTGTGCCACATTTTAAATCTAATTTTTAAATAGGATGTTAAATATATTGCAGCTTTCATATTGTCCACTCGTGTGCCACATTGAAAGAGAAATCTAAAGTTATTTAATCAGCACCATATTAAAAAGTCCTTGGCCACTCAATGTATAACGGTGAGCTCAACTCACCAGGAATTAACATTCCACCCAATGAAATGTTTATCTGAATTGTAAATTGATGGAATGGATCCTGCAAAGGAATTGAATTCCACTCTGTTATGAATCAAAGATTAATTACTAGATGAGAGAGGGAACAGAAGGAAAGTCGAGAAAGAATTGAGGAATTTTGGATAAATATGCCAAGGCTGCAGATTTACAGTTTCACAGGAAAATGGATTGAATCATGGAATATTATCATTTTAAAGGTCATTTTGCATTTGATATTTTAGATTGCCAAAACTTGAATTGTGTTGATCATATTTACATTATATATACTGACTAATTGCATCAAGGAAATCTTGAGGTGATTGATTTCTTTAAATTACATTTGGAGTACTGTGCCTGTTATTACAGAGCCAAAAGCCAACCTTATTCTGTCAGATTTTACTGTGTTGTTAATTTGCTATAGTTTGGAGATTTATTTTCCTAAATCTCATCAGTATCTCAGCAGTGAAAATTTCCAACCCTATTCTTAAGAAGTATATTTTTCAAAACAACAGATCTCATTATTTCAAAATGTTAAAGAAATAATATTCTACCCACTGTACTTTCGCCAAGAAATTACATTCAGGATTTGTTTTTAAACAAATGGTATTTGCACCAATTTATAAAGGTTTGGAAGCAGTTTTAAAACTGAGAATTCAGCAACAGCATGTAGCAGCCAAATAGTTTTCTTTCTCACCTACTTTGAATGAAACATAAAGAGCTTAAGCATCTCTGAGTATTAATTAAAATTAAGCATACAAATGTTTAATTCTGTTTTCAGGTGTCACAAGTATTGTAGTAGGTCTTCATTCCAGTGGATTGGACAGCTGGTGGTGTCTCAGTGAACAGTTTTGATGGAGCTCAGTAACTTCATCCAAAAAGCACTAAAATATAAAATATTTATGTTCTAACAATTTTCCTTTAACTGGGATTATTAAAGGAAGTTTGATGTAGTAAATAGTGAGAAACTCTTTCCATCAACAGGAGGATTGATAATCAGAAGAATATATTTGGAAGTAATTGGTGAAAGCATCAGAGAGGAGATGAACAGAATGGACGTGTAGTGAGTTGTTATGATCTGGAGCCAACTGCCTTGAAGGATAATGGAAGCAATGTTAACTTCAAAAGGGATTTGTATAAATATTTACAAAGGAAAATATTGCATGGATATGGGGAAAGAATAGGAGATCGGGATTAATTGGATAGCTCTTTCAAATAGCCAGCTCAGGGATAACGGGCTTAATCACTGTATGGAACTTTAAAGAAATGAAGTTAAAGTGAGCATTTGTTTGAAAGGAATCGAGATAAAATAACTGTAAATTTTGCCCAGATCTCTAGTGAATCTGTTATAAGGTGCTATCTTCTCAATTGAAACAAAGCAGACTTCATTTAGGGACATAGTCTTCCTGTTGTCAGTGGAAATGTCACAGGCTACTCATATAGCTGGTTATTTATTTCTATCCAAATAGTTGCAGGTGTGTTCTTCATCAAGGCTGTACATTTGGAGTGGTGCAGCATCAGTAATGCTATCTTCTACATGAGGCATTGAACCAGAGCCTGATGTATCTTTTGATCTAAAGGACCCTGAGCACTATTTGAAGAGAACAGAAATTTTTCAGGTGTTGAGTCCAGTATCTATCTCTGAGTGCATACTGCTACAAACAAATTGTGCGAACTTTAATCTCACTGCTGTTTATAGGATCTTGTGTCAAATTTGCTGCTGACATTACAGCAATGACTTCAAAAGTAATTTCTCAGTTTTAAAAATGTTTGGGATATTCTTACGTTGTAACTAAAGGCAGGACATTTTTTCTGGATCTGTACATAATCTTCCTCATTGCATTGTTTCTGATCCCATATTTGACTAAAAGAATGGAATTGTCTCATTTTGACTGGAAATTTAAATTCTTTATAATAGAAATCTTTAATTTAGACAATGTTAAGGCATTTAGACTTTAATCCAAGAGGATGTGCACCAATGGAATTCTGAAACGTTAATTCAGATTTTTTAGATCATCTGGATTTTCCCCACAGAAATGAAACTGCATGAGGCATGGAAAATTATAGTGAAGAGAACTACCTGATCAGATTCATTCACAATGGTTCAGAACAACATTGATTTTTTTAAAAAAGCTATTATTTGATATCTTTCAGGACTCCTGGATGTCCTGAAGTATTTTGCATGTACTGGGGTATATTGTAATTTAAAGCAAACAGCAGCTAATTTGTGCAAGGCCGACCTAAAAATTCTTCTATGGCTAAAGAGGCACATTAAACTGGGGACCCAAGGCAATATTCTTCAAGGCTCCTTGGACACAAGGCCCAAGGCACTGAACAGAGTACAATCAGTAATATGAAGTAGAATCATGTAAGGGCTTTACTTCTAATACCTTAGCCATTGCAGAGGGATATTGTAATTAAAAGAGGAGCTGGGATTCGTGTAAGTGGTAGGAGAGGGATGTCAGAAAATTAAGGGAGAGGGGGGTGATATCAAGGAAGGACAGCATCATTATCATGTAAGGGATAGGATCAGCATTGACATCGATGACAGCCTCAAAAGAAGGGACAGGTAATGTGACTGGAGACAGTGTCAAAGGTAAGGGCATGGTGTCAGAAACATCATTATGCAACGGAGTCAGTGCCATGCAGGTGATCAGGTCAGGGTCCAATGTGATGGTCTTGGGGGGTGGAGGAGTGGGTGTGAAGATGGTGATAGTGCTGGTGATTGGAGATATAATAAAGAGGCAAACCATATTGAAAGTGATTGGGTGAGGGGAGGATGCATAGTGTTAGTTAACACCAACAAAATCTTTAAAGAATACCTGTGAGAAAACTGACAACTCAAAATCCCCCAGAGATGGTCTGGGTAGAGTTGGTGCCCTTTCAATAGTATGGAAGCAGACCTCAACCATTCACTGCATTTTGCACACTAGCATCAAGGTGTGGATTGCATCTTGTTTGGCATCACTGCAAATGCTCAGCATTCTCCACACATGCGATGCAAGTCATCTGGAACAAATTTTCAAAGGTGCACAGTAAGCATTTAGCACCATAAGTTCCTTCACATAAAAAAAACTAGTGTTATGCAAAGAAGCTTCTAGCTTGGAACTCCTTTCATAGTACACTGAAGTAGGAGCCTAAAATGACACGCTAAGGCACTGAAGTAAGAATTTCTGATTCAGAGGCAAGAGTGCCAACCACTGAGCCAAGGCTAACACTTAACTCTGAAGAGCTGGGAGCAGGTCAGCTGTTTATTTTCTTGACCAAATGTGTTATCCCACTCTGCCAGGGAGGTGGAATGGGGAAAGAAAGGGAAATTCTTCAGAATAAAGAGTGAAACTTTTTAGTTTCGAAGTTCTGTGAGCTCCATTTATGTGGAGCAGGAGCCAATCGCTAACGTGAATAAGCAGGCAATGGGCCACGTTAGCATTTTAGAATGCAAATTAAATTCAGCTCAGAAAATGTAGGCAATAGCATCTATTTATTTAGAAAATTCCCATTTAATAAATCACCAATCAAAAGAGTTACTGAAAAAAACAGATCATAATATTGACTTTTTAACATAAACTGTATCATTGCTTCCCTATCAATTAGAACACTTCTAAACTCAATGTCAGTTTGATGTTCTTTGGAGATGAGTGGACCAGTCCACTTTCTTTCATCCAACTCACTTTATGTGCCCGCCAACCAGCAAGTTGCAAAGCAACTATTTCTTGGAAACAATTTGTAGGCAGGTTGTTTTTTTTAAAAGAGCTCTCCACCATAAATCATTCTGATTTTATTTGCTAAGTGAGGAGCTGGAAATTTTTGAACTCCCCAGCGCAGGGAGTCAATGTTTAGAGTCGATGACTAATCACTTTGTGCACAGTCGGGGATTCCAGCCCTTAAACTAGATTATAGCAATAATTTGCCAGATTGGTTTCAGATGAAGAACTCCACAGAGTTTTGCAGTTACTGATCAAGGAAACATTCTTTTTCTTTTCTTGTTGGTCACCTGCAACAACACAGCCTAATGCAGACCCACTGCATGACCATTGCTACTTCAGCATGATTGGCCTGCAGGACTCAGGACAGATAGGTGGAGACTGACCCTTATATTGTATCTTTGTCTGGTGGCCTTCCTTTCTTCTCCCTCTCAAAGTTTCAGACCTTTGGCACGATGTCTTTGCGCAGCTCGGCTGAGAAATTCAGCAGCCAAATTACAATGTCCAAGCCCTGGAGGTGCTTAAACTGGGCAGTGTTCAGATACAGAATCAGAATCATTTTGGATTGGAAAGAGACCACTATCAGAGGAAAGAAATTTTAAATGGTTTTAAGTGTGATAAGAATTAAAGGAGCATTCTTAGATTTTAAAGTTTCATTGAAAGTACCTAAAAGAGTCTTCTCTTTAAATTACTTTCATTATTGATGCTAAATATTAGCAGATTAGCATTGCATATGCCTATGCTACAGAAAATGAAGTGGCTGAAGAAGTTGGTTAGGTGAAAACAGAAGTTGTCAGAACTTTGCAGATGGGCTAGGCAAAAGTAAGGAGTGTGCATTAGCATTTTATATTTAATAAGCCTATTAACAGCCTTTTGAAGCTCTGAGGGTTGTGAAATGTTGGCTTCAAGGTGAATATATGGTAAGCAGATGGAAACCTTTTTGAAAAAAATATTTACTAATTAAGGTATTCATATTCCAAAGGGGAGAAGGAGTTCAGTTCACTATAGATTCTGTCATATAGCATTTCATCAATTGAAGCTGGATGTGAGAATTTAACCCTGTAGACCTGTTATGTCAAACTATTTTTTATAGCATCAATTTTATATTTGGATATAAAAGCTTTTTTCAGAGTGGTCCCAATTTTACTTAAGATTGGCCATGAACATTTAGGCAAAAAAGCAGAAAGGTTTGATCCTTGGTTTGGTCAATGCTTGTTGATCTTGGCTGCAAGTTGAATAAGACTGCTATATTTCATTTCCCTGGGCTAGCAAGGGTAGAGAGAAAAATATCATCTTGCTGTCAGTTCTCCATTGCTGTCCAGGAACTCTTGGCAGAAGTGAATGTGTATGAGTATATGACCAAGACGTCCACTGATATTCATCAATATAGTAACATTTACCTTTAAATCTTATGCTTTAAGAATACCTACTTAGACAGCTAGCACCCAAAGAACCCTACAGAAGGTGAGGAAAGAAATATAGCAAGTGGAAGCATTGTGCAGCCAACCAATAGCATTTTAGCACGTTAGAATAGCAAGAGCAATTGTTATTGAACCTCAGCTTGTGGCAATGGTGTGAAAACTTGAAAAAAAATCTTTGCCATTAGGTAGGGCAACTTTTTCTATTCAGTAATATCTGATGGTAGACCTGCAGATTAGGGTTTGCCTGTAGGCTTGAGCGAACCCCACAATGCAAAGAAACCACAAATTACAATGGGGGAATGAAATTAGAGCTAAATCCAATAATAACTGGCTGAATAACCTCTTTCAATGCTGTAATTTACGTTATCATTTTACAAATTGCCTTCCATGGAAACTCCCTTTTCTTATTTGTTGCACCAAATGAAGAAAACATTTATTGATAAAAATAAAGAAAATTTTGAGTTTACGGATTAATTTATCCTTCTTGCATTACAACAGAAATGGAAAGTGTTGAAGAAACATAGCAGATCCATCATTTGATGCAGACAATAAAGATGCCTTTATAAATTGTGTGGAAACTCTACATCTCACTTGTTTCTTTGGGGTCTGCACCCAAAAGATTAATGCATGTTGCCCTGAAGAATCCTTTGATTTTCCAGCATTTTTAATGCTTAT
>JARFYF010000059.1:21691085-21704340 GCA_030265395.1 Rhina ancylostomus | reverse complement strand
GTGTCAGCTACTTGAAGAAAGTTTTGCCCTAATTGCAGAAAGTATGTATTTTATCATTACTTATCACTATTACCAGACATTTTTCTGTAACAGAAATGTCTGGTAATAGTGAGAGATCAGATGATCTTAAAGGCCACCTTGCGGGTGCCTCAGTTTGAACTGTTCGCGACCACATTTCATTTCCATTTCATTGTTGCCATTTTGGATCAATAAGTTCAAATAGTTCAGAACATAAATTTCATGGATTTTGTTTCCTCTTGGGGTAGATTTCCCATTTTGTGTTTGACTGGCCTGCACGACTGTTCAGTTCTGAGGGACATCAGAACTGAAGTGATGAAACATTTGATCACTCATCCCTAACTTGGAATACCCACATAAAGGATCAAATACCATTTGCTTCGGCCCACACCCACCTCAACCTCAGTATCCTTACCTGTGCAGAACAAGTGATAACCTGATTGTGTGTTCAGTATTTGATTCTGCGTAAACTATTTATATATCAGTGCAACCTAACTTTCATACTTTTAGGGGATTTTCTTGAATTCCAGAAATACTCCAAATAAATGCTTTTTTTTAACTTATTTTCTCTGTGAAATGTATTCACCAAGTGCTTTAATGTGGTTAGTCATATTATTAACTAGATTGGGTTGATATTAATTTAAATAAGTTATCAAATGAAACCTTAAGCTTTGATGAATCACTATGAGAATGAGACTCAGTACCATAATCTACAATTGATAAGCTGAGAGGTCACTGCTGGCTTCACTCTCTTGTGTGCTTACCCAAGTCAAGTGAGTAATACTTGAAATGACTTTTCAAAGGACTTCTGGTGGACTTTGGCAGTGCCATTGAGTTGTGCTGCTGTGTGGATCTGTTGTCAGTAGTGACTGGGATGAGCATGCATGTGTGAGATCTGCATGAGTTCAAGAGGTAAAACATCCATCCAAACTGAATGGTCAAAGCGAAACCTTTCAAACTACAAGTGGTAGTTTTCACTATGAGAAGGCCACACCTCTGAAAGTGAAGATATTTTTGATTTTGTTGCTAATTTCCTATGGCTGCCCTTGTCGCCTATGAATGAATTGGATGACACAGTTAGAAAGCACATCATAGAATAAGGGATTTCCATTAATTCAGAACAGAGCAAGCAGCAAAGTCTATAGTTCAGGTTTGTGTTCTCTTCAGCCTTTAGCTTGTACTGATAAATATATTACAAGGAAAACTGACTTCCTGCAGCACCCCAAATGGGCAGTCAAGAATCAGCAGCCCATTTTATTTTCTGCTTGATTGAAGAATTAGCACACAGAACTATCTTCACTCCCATTGTCTGGAATGGACCATGAGATTGAGTACTAGTGGGGGATCATCTTGAAGTTCATCCATTGAGGTATATCTATCTTATTGAATTATATCTATCTCATAAAATTCTTAACATTTGCATACACCTCCTATCCGTACAGCTACACTTCAAGTTGTCAAATTTTTGTGCCATCTTTTTCCCATTATAAATTAATATGTTCACATTTATAATGTATTTTATAATGTATTTTCTTGAAAGTCAGTGCTATTTTCCACAACAATTGATAAGCTGAGAGGTCACTCATCTGTCCTGACTTCACTGTCTTGTGTGCTTCAGCAAACCGATTACCATAATTCTTCAATCCCACAAATAGCTCAAAGTGCTTCCTGACATGTTTTTTGTATCCATTATTTTCCCCCTCAATAACTAAAATTTCTACAGTAAAGATGCAAACAGGATGAAAAAAAATCCTTTGTATTTGCTAATGCCATCATGAAAGCTTTTATTTGAAGGCCTCACTTCTCCAAAATCCCCGAGCTCAAACTTGATGCTTCTGTATAAAGCCATAAATCCTTCAGCTAACTTTGATTTGTGCAATCACAGCATGTGCACTGTATCTAATTTACCAGGGTGCATCAATGCTGTTCATCAGCTGTACTGAGTATGTTTTTGTTTAACTAGCAGATACCCCTCTAGAGTTTTTCAAAGTATTGATATACAAAATTGTGATATAAATTGTCCAGATTATGCAATCAAAATAATCAGTTTACACAAAGAATGTGTGCATGTGAATTTATACTGGGGAGAAAAGTTGACACCAAATTACAACAAAACAGCAAGTCAAGTTCCTTAGATAAAAAATGCATACAAATGCAAAATGTTTAATAACATATTAAAACACATAGCTATGAAAATCCATTAATTAATATTTCATAGATTCACTTTACCTCTCTACACATTGTTCTAAAACATTGTGCTGCTTTTATGGACAGTGGCATAAAAATCAGTGATGCTCAGATAAAATGAGTCAATCTCAACAAGGCATGGAAAATTGGACATGATTTATTGAAAGAAATCATGGTTGACAAGTCTATGGATTTTATAACAACGTAAGTAGGTTAGATATAGGGGAACCAGTGGATGTAGTATATCTGGATTTTTAAAAGGTATTTAAAAAGGCACCACTCAAAAGGATGTCACAGTAAAGTGCAAGACCTCTTGAGGCTGTGGAATAAATGATGGCTGTAGGACAGAAAACAAAGAGTAGTATGTATTTTTCAGGTTGGACAGGTCGTTACAGAGGGATACCAATCTGAAACAGAATCAGAACTGAGTTCTTTACAATTTACAATCCATTTTAATAGATTAGATGAATCAGAATATCTCCAAGTAATATCTCCATTGATGATGTGAAGCTAGGCTAGAAATTGAGTTCTAAGTCAGAAAATGGATATTGTCAAGTTAAACCATTATACACGGAAATGGGAGATAATTCACTTTGGTGGGACAAAACAGAATATTTTTACATAGTGAGGAAATAGTTGATGTTGATGAACCAAGTGGACTTGGTGTACTGGTTTATGAAATGCAGAACATTATTATGCAGATATAATTGCTGGGAGAACAAGTTGAATGTTAGGCTTTATTGAAAAGGAGTAAAAACATTAGGAATCTTTTCCACAATTTCTTTCAGAATGCTGATGAGACCACAGATATAGTACCGTGTGGAATTTCTGTCTCTGCTCAGTGTGGAACACAAGGGAGCAGCCATTTAATCTACTCCTGCTTCTGGTTATGTTCCTTGTCTTATGATGAAAGTGTCCAATGTACAGTGGCAAATCATCAATGGCCATCTTTGAGGAGATATCACTTAAGTATTTACGTAAGATACAGATTAGATAGACACTGTTCCAATTGTATTAGACCAGGAAAATTCTATACTAAAGGAAAATAGAGCAAGTAGATAAGAAAAACCTTTTATACATAGAGCAATCATTCGCAAATTGTTATTCCTAGTTTCAAAGAGAAACTGTTAGAATTTCCATACAAAGTCCCAACTATTTTCCATCCATTAGGGACACCTCACACTGAAAAGGCAAGTTTACGCAATTATCCCTTTACATCATGGTTGGGCAGAAAAGTAGCAAATAAAATTCATCCCGGAGAAGAGTAAGGTGATCCATTTGGAGAGACAAGAACCTCGACAAGGGAGTGCACAGTAAATGGTGGAATACTGAAAAATATTCCTTGTGAGAAGTATTACTAATGGCATACTTTTCACCTTATCTATTTACTCTGCTATCTTCAGGGGTCCTATTGATCTTGGAGAGTATGTAAAAGATCCCTGACAATNNNNAGATAAGATGGAATGTATGTCATAGGTAATACTTTCCTTTATTGGCTGAAACATAGAACATAAGACAAGGGATATCATGCTTGAGCTATGCAATACATTAGTTAGGCTACAGCTAAGAGTTTGTGTTTCGTTATGGTTACCATATTTTAGGAAGATTGTGATTGCACTGCACTCGGGAGAGTGCTAAGGAGATTTATGAGGATGTTAGCAGGCTGGAGAATTTTAGTTCTACAGAAAGATTGGCTGGGCTAGGAACAGGGGAGGACGAGGACAATTAATTCAAGTATATGGCCATAAGGGGTTCAGGCAGATTGAGTAGAAAACACCTATTTCACCTTGTTCAATAAGAGGGGGCATGGTTATAAGAAGGATTTGAAGGAACAATATTTCTATTTAGAGGGCAGTGGATGTTTACAACTCACTCTCAGAAAAGGTGGTTGAGGTGGAAAATTTCATCACATTTAAAAATTACTTAGATATCATTTAATGTACTGTAATTGACAAGGCTGTGAACCAATATATAGACGAGGAACAGGATGGGCTGTATAACTATCTTTTGTGCCATGACTTTCTATAATTCTTTTATTAGTTGAAAAGGCTGCTGCTCTTAAATTTTGTTGTATAGCAGTGGAATGTTGGATAGATTTAGAGGATCCTATTTAAATCTCAAAAATATTATTTGAGCTTGACAATACTCCAGTCATTGAGCTACAAAGATTAGGCATCTTCATCTTTAGGAAGAAGGGTAAAAGATTAAAAGGAAGAAAGGAATATCTCAATTGCAAGCAGTCCCATCATCATGAAGAGAAGCATCCTGCAGTCAACCAGTTGGGTGGCCCATGGCAGTTGTAATCCCCTTGGAGAGGGAGTGAGGTGGATGTGGAGTGGGGGTGGTAAATATATTCCAATGTACAGCTGAAATCTTACTGTGACAGTGCTTAGTATTAGTTAGTATGAGAGGATTTAGAATTGGTTTGATTATATTGTAATTTTATTTATCTGTATAATATTGACAGATAGGAGGCAGGGACAAGCATGGACACAGAGTGATGGTAAGAAATCTTTTTTTGTATAGCTGTTGAAGTGCAGGAGTATATTGTCACCCATAACCAGCGTTATCACTAAGTACCTCACCTCATTTTTAAGCCTGGTCATTCCTTATAAATGAAGGTAGTCATTTTCCATTGCCCTCAGAGAACAAAAAAATGATTTTGATTTGAGGACATGAGACTGCCCTGCTCTTCCTTGTACATTTTTGTATGCTTAGTTACAGAAGGATTTCATTTAGTAATAATTTTGACATGTTAGTTAATTTGCTTTTGTTACGTTCCTTTGTGCACTATTTTATGCATTGAAGTCAGGGAGAGACAAGGAGAAGTGAAAAACAGCATTATCCCTCCTCTAAGCTCTATTATAGTCAGTAAAACATTGCAGACAAAATAAGGACAGATCAACCAATGTATTAAACATTCACAAGAGAAATACAATCCTATAGAATTTATTTGCAATTGGTACCTGAAAGGTGTTAAGAGGAACACTGATATGCATTTTTTTCCCTTGTACTTTGTATTATTCTGGGAACTATCTTTGCAAATATGGCAGAGACTCTTTCTAGTTGGCCAAGTCTTTTTTTCCCTCCTTTTCTTTGGAATGTTCCAATTGAATTTTATTCTGTTGACAAACCATTCCCATGGAGTTCCTACACATTCCAGATCTCCTTTGCCCTTCGTGGCAAACAGCCCAAAAAGCACAAAATTTCACTTTTCCAATCATTATTCACCATGAGTGGATAAATTAAAATACATTACTTAAATACAGAATTAAAATGAGCAGTTGTGCCTTATGCTCAGTTGAAGTGATCCGTAGTGGCAAGTGACCTTTCAGCTTATCGCCAGTTATGACATGTGCTTCTTTGGAGGAATTCAGTGGCATATATCATAATTAGTTGGGTGTGGCCTGACTAAACTCTTACCAAGGCATATGGCTTGAGTAGGTGGCAGTTAATACCTAAGTCCTGTGTGCTCATGTGCCCATATTATTAGAATTGTGTCTGAAAAAAAATTATGCTACATTTTTCCTTTGTATTTAATTGCAGGTGAGGTCTGTCACAAATCATACACACAGTTCTCCAACCTTTGTCGACATAAAAGAATGCATGCCGATTGTCGGACACAGATAAAGTGCAAAGACTGTGGCCAGATGTTCAGCACAACCTCCTCATTGAACAAGCACCGTAGGTTTTGTGAGGGCAAGAACCATTATAATCCCAGTTCAATGTTTCCTCAAGGTCTGCCACTCACTCCCAGTGCCATGCTGGACAAATCAAAGCCTACATCCTCTCTTAACCATACTTCCCTGGGGTTCAATGATTATTTTCCCTCACGCCAACACCCAACAGGATTGCCCTTCTCGTCAACAGCCACATTTCCAGCTCTAGCTCCAGGCTTCCCAGGCCTTTTCCCCCATTCGTTGTATCCCAGAGCTCCTGTATTGCCAAGCAATGCATTATTAAAAGGCTGCTTAAATCATGATATTGATGGAAGTGTCCAGAGCCCCATGGGAAATCCCTCTGTATCACAAGCATCTTCCCTGGTGTCAACATTCAACGACAGAGATACACCCTTAGAAGGAAAAAACAACATTCGATCTGAAAATTGTTTCACAGAGAAAAACAAAATAAAAAACACTGACTTATCAGAAGGTAGTGATTTTGAAGACATCAACACAACAAGTGGGACTGACCTGGAAACAACCACAGGCACTGGGTCTGATTTGGACAGTGATGTAGAGAGTGATGGAGATAAAAGGAAGGAAAAGGCCAATCTGTCAGCCAAAGGAACTGATAAAGTCACTTCAGTCTCCATCAACTCGAACAATGAAATTGATGAACGGACACAGTATCTTCCATCCCAACATTCCTTCTTTCCTCCTCCTGATGAACAGAGCCTTCCGACTAGTGCTGCTAATGATTCCATTAAAGCTATTGCTTCTATTGCAGAGAAGTACTTTGGCACTGGTTTCATGGGAATGCAAGAGAAGAAAATGGGATCACTTCCATACCACTCTATGTTTCCGTTCCAGCTCTTCCCAAACTTCCCACATTCCATATATCCTTTCACGGACCGAAATCTCAATCCTAATCTATTGGTGAAAAATGAGCCAAAGTCACCCAGGGAGCACCAGAAAAGTGGGAATGCAAGCTCTGAGTCACCCTTTGACCTTACCACAAAACGGAAAGAAGCAAAGCCCCTCCCTGCATCCAAGCTCATGGTGTCCTCGCTTTCTGGAGAAGAGCAGCCACTGGACCTGAGTATAAGTAGTCGTAGCCGGGTCAGTCAAAATGGCCCTGGAGAGCCCAGGAAGAACCACGTGTTTGGTGAACGCAAAATGATGATCAATGATGAGCTACCCAAGGTGCCGCACCAGCAACCCTTTCATTATGCAAAGCCATCACCCTTTTTCATGGATCCCATCTACAGGTATTCATAGATCCTATAGTACACATTAAGCCTTCTTTCAGAGGATACTACCATTGTTTCTGTTTGAACTGTTTCATTAAGAGAAAAAGTATTTCATGAAATGTTTATGGAGATTTTTCTTCAGTTGTCTATTACTTTTGAGGCATGATACGATTTTCAGTTTTCTCCCTTTTCTTAAATTGGGAAAAATTCCATGGCTGCTCACAGCCCATCTCCCTTCACACCTTTGCTCCACCCCTCACATCCCCACTTGAGTTGAAGAGGAGTATGCCTTCACTGTAGACAGGAACGATAGCAGAAAGTTAGCATCATATTGGATGTCACCTTACTCACAGTTAGATAGTTTGTCTCAAAGGTTAGGAACAGTCACCTTGTGATAATACTGGTGCATTCTCCACTGCCCATGCCTGCCTTCTAAACGGAATTGAGATGTGAAAACTGGAGAGAAATTTCAAAATTAATGAGCCCTGTCATGATTTTGAATATCAAGTGTTGCAAGTACTCCTTTATCCAACTTGGTGGCATTCATCTGAACTGTGAAATTCACTGTATTTGAACCACAGACTGATAGCGTGAAAGGGCCAGAGCACCCATACAAACCCAAAATTACACTGGGAATATTTCACTTATGTTATACTGTCACAATTAGATGAATTAACTTCAGGTTATAAATAATGTCAACTTTCCATTCATAAGTAACCATTATCTTTGCATGCACATGTGTGTCTGTGTATGTTTGGTGAGTGAATACATGCACACCCATCTACGTCAGACTGTGAGGTCCTCCAACAACCTGCCAATATTCATTGCTCACACCAATCGTATAAAGTACATTTGGGTTCCCAGTGCCCCTTAGGAGGCCATTTGATTATGCTGAATAAAAGAAAGGCTTTGATGATTTTACAAAAAATAGTTGGTTCAAAGAAAGCAAAATGGAATTGGTCTTACATAGGCAGCAACGCTGAATTTTGGTTAGTGGCAACACACTTTGTAAATTTGCTGCCAATGATATAGGTCATAGGCTGATGGAATAATAAGGCACGTTAATGCTTGATTGATATAATCCCGGGGCATGCCAGGTTATGACCAAATAATAATAAAACTGATTTATCTTCTGAAAGAAGTTACAAATTAGATCTACCCCAATAAATGTACAGAACAATGAGGGGTTTACTCCATATTGAAATGGAGCTTTTAAATATTTTTATAATTTCGTATTCCCTTCCTTCATTAAGAGTTCTCTATTTCAATCCCAGATCTACGCTAATGTAGTCGATCTCAGCCAGGGCAGAGTTGGGTCATGGTAAATGGGATTGTTGGAGAAAGAGGTTATTCACCATTACAACTCATTATTCCTATCCAGTAACCCGTGATGGGACATGTTTGTCAACAGAACTGGACTCAGCTGTGATGCCTTCTAGAGTTAAATAGTTCAATCTTATACTCACCATTGAGTGTTAAACATGAGTGTTAAGAATGGGTGAGCTACTGGAGGGGTACTGATGAAGCTGTACTCGAGCAAGTACCATTACCTTCACGAAAAGGAATTAAGATGGAGAGAAAGGATTAAGATATCTTTCTTCTGAGAGCTTTGCAAGCCAGTAAAAATATTTACCAATCCACAGAACCTTTCTTCCTGCATTCTTTTCTGGTCTTATTGTGCAAGAAGTATGTGTGGTGATTACAGTAATGGAATAGTAGAGATCCCAAGATCCAAAACCATTATGGTAGGTTACAAAATTCAGTTCAATAGATCAGGTCATGTGTGTGCTCATAATAGGCAATTGATGGCCACACAAGTTCACAGTTACTAAAAACCCAAGCAAACTGGCTTACATGCAAATCCAGCCCCACATGATGCAATTGACTCTTGATGAGGTCAGAGCAGCGAAATGTGCAGCAAATGTAACCTTATCTTTGTCACTCATTTTGCAAGAACAGATTTGTCCAAAAAGTGTAGGCTTCCTGTTTAAAATGTGAGATGGTTTGTTCACATGGCAGTTGTGAACACTTGCAACCAATGGGACTGAGAAAGCATGGTCCCAGTGATTCAGCTGCTCATCAGGTGAAAGCTGTGGAAAAAAGGGAGCTGCAATCCTTTCCTACATTGCACCAGAAGATACCACAGCCAGGATTTCATCCCAACCTTTGCTTTTCTCTTTCAGCTGGAACCACCTGCACTACACAGCGTAAGTGTGCATCTTTCCTTAACAACGTTCCCAAAGTGGCCCTGTGAGAGGTAGGATTTTGTTTGGAAAATGCTGAGCGCTGATTTAACTCTTTACTTCTCGGTCCAGCAGGGTGGAGAAAAGGAAAATGATGGATCCCCTGAATTCATTGAAGGAGAAATATCTGCGCCCAAACCCACTTCTGTTCCACCCTCAGGTACACCAAGTTACTATCTGAATGTTTCTTAAGAAATTTAGCTGAAACATTAGCCTTCATTGACATGTTAATGTTATCTGGAGTGGATCAGTGAAGCAACAGTAATTGGAGAGTCTCTTTATGGAAAAAATATTTCTATTGCGTAAGTTAAATCAGAAACAGGTATTTTTTAAAGACACAAGAATATTGTTTCATGTTTCACTATGCTTTCTGTTGCCTTAAGCATTAGATTTTATATTCAGCACGATTGTATTCTGTAACAGTAAAACCAGGCATTCCTTGGTGAAGCCCCAGATCTCTGAAAGGATGTTGAATTTTTACATTCCCTGCATAACATTGCAACTGATTCCTGAAGCTTATGATGAGTTGCCTGATCTCAGCCTTCGGAGGAATGTTGGCTTTCTACAAATTACCTCAGAGTCCGTGGGAAAGGGAGAAGGATAATATCCAGGTCTTGCTCCCAGTGGTGTCTTGGCTGGAAAGAGTATGTTATGGGGGCAATTGTTCACTCCGATGTCGGCAGCAACAAACAGCCTGTAGTACTTAGCATGCATGTTCAAACCAGAATGAACATTCAGATCGGATACCACAATATAGGTCATCATATCTCTTTCCAAGTGGTAACATCAAAAATCAGTGAACTTCACTAGTCAGTGAGATTGAATCTAATAGTACTAAACTGGTAAAATTCAAAGCAATTCCCCAATAGGAACTGCAGTGACCTCATTCATAATGAGCCACTTTAGTCAAGAAGATGGCAATTCGGCCTCTTCACTGACCCCTTGTTAGAGCAGCCCAAGACAAATTCCACATGCTGAGTCTCTCTTTCCCTTGGCAACATTATCAGAAAATGCAGCATCAACTCCTACATGAATGCTGGCAACAGCTTTAACCTACTGACATTGATCTTGAACCTCACCCCAATGTAAGTCAGGAAGCACAGAGACGATTCGTGAAGGAGAAGCATGGTGCATGTTAGAACAAGAGCAGCTGTGTTTTAGATGACAAGGAAGGTTGGCGAGTTGTGTATTTAAACAGCCAAGTTTAAAAGTTGATGAGCTGTGACAAAGATGATCCCAGAAGTAGGTGTCACAGAAATGGTCTTAATGCTTGCACAACCATATGGACCAAAGATTAGCTTGCAGTCGAATATCAAGCAAGAATATTAAACAGTGATTCAGACTGTTGCAAGAGAGAGGGATGGAGATGATGCATAATGGATAGAGTTTGTGATAAGATGAAAGATGTAATCTTCCCAGTATTCAGTTGGAGGAAATTTCTGCTCATTCAGTATTGGATGCAGGTCCAACAATCTGACAATTTAGAAACAGTAAAGGGGTGAGGAAAGGTAGGTCTGAAGCTGGGCATCATGTGCACATTTGGAAACTGACAGTGTGCCATCTATGTGTCAGATGCTGTTTCCAAGTGTCAGCATATAGAGAAGTAGGATGAGGCGAAAATTTAGTAATGCCCTGGCTAATGCTTCAGCCTCAGGAAGAGGAGTTATTACTGGTGGTTCTCTGGCTACAACTGCATGGAACCAAGTAAATGTGGTGCTAACCAATTGGTCAACCTCAACAGTGCAGACATTTCAGAGGAGAATGATGTGGTCAACCTGGCAGTGACTGAAGGCAGTTCTTGAAGAACAGAGGGGATGAATTACCTTTGTCACTTATCGCATAAGATGCCATTAGCAACTTTGATATGAGTGATTTTGGTATCGTGGTAGGGTCAATATAAGAGGGATTCAAACAGGGAGTTCTGGGTAAGGCAGACAAATTTGGGAGACTAAGACTGATTTAAAAACTTGGTGAATTATGTGAGGTAGATGATGCGATAGTTTCTTTTGAGGAGAGAGGTGATGACAACACATTTGAAGGAGGGAGCCACTTGAGTGGTCAATATAGGGTCAAGAAAGCAGCATATGTGTCTCAGGGTGAAGATAAATCCTGAGAGGGCAGTAAGGGAAATATAAGAGAAACCAGGGCAAGGGGAGCATTAGAATTTTGGCATAGTGGACTTGTGGATATAAGGGAAACTGCAGAGGCTGCAAAACTGCTGGCTTCAATCTCATTGACAAAGAACACCATGAATTCCTTGCATTTGTTAGTGGAGGCGTGGGTGAAGGAAACAAGGAAGATGATTAGAATATCCCTCAGCACTGAAATATTTTTCTATAGTACAAACCTTTAACTAAATCTCCACTTGAACTTCTGTGTTCCAATGGATTTAGTATGATTTTCAAGACTTTCCTTGTAGGACTACAGTTTCTAATCTAGAGAATGGTTTGTAAAATCTTCGGTTTTTTTTAATTGGTTAAATTGTGAGGCTCTTGTTTATATATGGGAGCTTTCAAGTGCTGAGAAGTCTGAAGTTTTAATTCAAGTGCCTTATTCTGACAGTTGCTTTCTGTATTTTTTACCCTGAGGAAATGACTGTCTTTCAGTGAGATCTCCTGATTTCAGCTGCCACTTTAAATGGCATTTTTTATGTTAACGCATAGCACATATACTTAATATTTCTTATTCCTTTCCCAGCTCTAATAAATAACACAGAGGAGCTTTTTGTAAAGAGGGAGTAAGAGACCAGGTTTCACAGCTAAACTTAGTCCGTTCATTGTTCTGCCTCCCAGTCTGTCGCTTTAATAACTTCCCTCGATTTTAGTGGAGGGCCCGGCTGACAGAAGGGTCCTGTCTGGCAGGAACATCCTGTGTTTGTGTGGTTTAGAATGGACTGCACACAGGGAGTGATCAGATACAGACACAGGCAAGAGAGGCAGGGCTCACAGCAATTGTGAGAAAGGAGCAGTTGGGGAAAGAGGTAAACAGCTGTGGGCTGCCTCCATTGTAATCCGAGTCTGACAGAAGTGAAACAGATGTGGAAAATCACCAAGTGCCGTTTTCTCTCCCTCTCCACTTTCTCATATTTGTTATCTCTGTTGGCCCTGGAATGTCAGTTTGGCGTAATCTCCAAGCAATAGGTTACGTGGTCTGGCATCCAAGCTGCATGAGTGAAGCACCCAAGCATGCGGTTGGTGGTAAACCATATTTATTCTAAATTTTTTCTAATTTTAGAACACAATCCTTGTTTTTTCAAATCTCTTCACACCATCACCTCTCCCTATCCCTCAGTCCACTTTCAGTGCCATAAAACACTCTCTGTGCTCATCTAATTCTTGTCAATATGCATCCTGATTTTATCTTTTATTCTTGTTGGCAATCCCTTTAGCTGCCAAGACAGTAAGATCTGGAACTCCACCACCACCCATCCCCTGTTCAAGCTACTCTAACTCTCTCACCTCCAGTAAGATCCTCCTTTAAATTGCCTCTTTAACCATGTGTCCTAATATCTAGTTAAGTTTCACACAGTCAGAGTTTATCTGGCAACTGCCCTTATAACTATATCAAAGATGCTATATAAATGCAACATGCTGTTGTCGCACTTTCTAGAGGTGAACCTACCACACTAACACTGAGCCACATTGACCAGCAAGATATCAGGTTTAATTTCAGTTGGTCCTGAGTCAATAACAACAATGTATTAATATAGCAACTCGAGAGCAGTAAAATAATCCAAGGAGCTTCACAGAGAGTTATGAAATAACATTTGATGCAGAACAACATAGGGAGATATTAGGGCAGATGACCAAATGCTTGGTCTAAGAGGTGAATATGTTCAAGTTAGAGATCCAGGAGAGAATTCCAGAGCTTGGGTCCTTGGCAGCTAAAAACACTG
>JARFYF010000059.1:21667349-21680981 GCA_030265395.1 Rhina ancylostomus | reverse complement strand
TTATCCTGCCCACATTCTCATTAATTTCCACCCTCACCTGTACATGAGGGGGCAATTTTATAATGACCAATTAACCTCCTGATCTGCACATTATGCAGACAGTGCACATGGCTCACCTATTCCATGCTGATGTACATGTTTCACATGCACTTCTGCCCAAACTATATCATTGCATCCTATCAACATTGTTTTTATTCATTTCTCCTTCATGGACTTAGCTAACTTGCCCCTATATGAATCTGTCATTCCCTCAACAATTCCATGTGTTTGTGAGTTGCACTGCAAGTTCCACAAACGAACCAATCTTTGGGGAAAGAAACTCCCTGGAATTTTAATTTGAATTATTAATCACGTTTATGGCCTTAGTTTTCTGCAGCAGAAACTAGCCCAGATAATGAACTCTGATGGGAGAGACGTGTTAATCAGATGGTGCAAAGCAGTCCAACAATTGTTTCCTCAGTCCATTGCTGCAAAATTTGGCAGGATGAGACTTAAGGCAAACTTGCTTCACAATTCCAGCAGTGTTGTGCATAGGGTGGGTGGGGTTGGAAGAGAGTGGTGCCTCGGGCTGGGGAGAGCATTGGAGATCACCATTGGAGAAATGGTCAGGGATTGATAAGAGGACAGAAATCGGGAACGGAAAGGATCAAAAGGGTAGTTGCTAGCCAGAGATCTGAGGGTAGGGAGCCAGAATTTGTGGTCAAAGATGGAGATTAGAAAATGGGTCAGTAGCAAGGGGGAAGGAACTGGAGAACAGCTGTCAGATTTGGCTATCAGGGATTGGTGAGCATAGGAAGGGACTCAACATCTTGGCATCAGATGAAGGGTGGATACCCAGGAATCAATATGGATTGGTGGAGTGGCTGAGGGAGAAATGTTGCTACATAAGTATTTTATTTACAGGGACCTATATGAAACAATTTCCCAGCATCAAATCCTGCAGCCTGAGCCTCCTCAGACAGATCCTCAATAAACACTGGGAAGGCCTACCTTTGCATGAGTGCATTTGTAGCATCTGCTGCACATATGCTCAGGCTCCTCCATGTATTGGTGGTTCAAATGCACCTAGGAATAGGAGAAGAAAAGTCACAGAGCTCATGCAACTTGCACAAGTGAAACATTTTCCCCTAATTTCCCTGTACCCTGCAATTTATTATCTCACATGCCTATCAAGTCCTGATTATCTCTGGAGTCTCCTGAAGAGGTGGCTCAGTCCCTTTCTTCATGATGTACAACATGGGGCCAAGTTCTTCTTGTTCACCAACAGTATTCAGCTCCAATATCCTGCCATTTCAATCATTCCACTGCCGCCATGTAGTCAGATTGCTTGGCTGAGACCCACTCTTGGATGAGCCGCAGTTCCCTTGAGTTAAAATATGAGAAGGTCAAAGCTATGGTCTTTGGTACCTACCACAAACCGTGGACAGATAAAGCCTTTTGAACCTAATGTTACAAAAAAATCTCAATAAAAAAAAACTTGCAGTAACTCTTCTGCCAGGTGAACATCAGCAACCTTAAGGCAGTTACTTGATTCACAGCATCACAGGTTTACCCCACAGAGGAAGTAAATCAACCATGAGTGTACTTGTATCTCATAAATTGCAATGGACACTTCTAGAATTGCTTGTCCAGTTCTAATTGTAATTTCTCCCTTCAGGTACTGTGGGAAGATCTTTCCAAGATCAGCAAATCTTACTCGGCATCTCAGAACGCACACAGGAGAGCAGCCTTACAGGTAGGAATCAAAAACCTCAATGCTTCAGAAGAATTGAGCCCAGCTTCCTAGTGAACCATCTGATCCTGAATGAGTCTTATGCTGAGCCTCCTGTACCTTAGCCTGAAATGATACAGATTATGTTCTCATTCCAATCCATTGCCCACAATTGGTCTGTGTGCTTATCCTGTGGGTGCCACTCTTAAATACTGCAGCACCTGCAGCATTCTTTGTACTGGGAACTTCACTACTCTGGCCCTTTCATGAGGCCTACAAATCTACAAGTAACAACTAGGTCTCAGATGGCAGAACCTGAGGCCTTGAATCCAGCTCACTGCCTTCAAAGGTAACTTTAACTGGTTTCAAATGTCTCTAGGAAGTGTGAGATATTTACATACAGTTTAAATGTATTTAAGTAATTAGAAGAACCGAAAATTATTTTTCAAATAGTTAAAATCAAAACATAATATATTTAATTTTAAATGCATGAACCTACTGTTAATTAATTTCAAAATAAAGCGAAAGAAGTACACATAAAAATCATTTAAGCTACCTTTTAGTGAGCTAGTGACCCAATTTAAGTCAATGGGTTCACCATTTGTGTGCCAGCTGTCCTTGGTGTAAAGCTGAGGGGAGAAATGCAAAGTGCTTCCATTCCCTCAGCTCAGTATGATCTAAATTCAGTGTTATTCCAGTGGCAGAACAGGAGGTTTGATGTTCCCAACACATTTCCAACTTCCACTTTGCAGCAGAGAATGCGCCAAATATTAGAGAGTCGATGGGCTATGGTTCCCTACAGAACTGCTGCCCACATCAGAGCTCAATCAGGCCCAATCCAACAAATTCAGAAAATGTTATCAGTTTGTGTGGAAGAAGTGCACTTCAAGATATCTGTCTCCTAAAAAGAATTCTGTTATAAAGAAAAGTAAGTTAGCCATTTCATTTTGATCTTTTCTAAACTGCAGCAAGAAATTTGCAAGCAATTAAAACTGCCCTCAGAAGTTGTAAGTGACTACATTTCCCCAGATTTATCTTGTTAGACTATTTATTTATAGATTAGCACATGAACAAGGTATTTAAATGGAGAGGCTTGGGTTTAGCATAACTTGAAGTTAACAGAGCACAGCCTCAAGTAATGCCATGGAGCATCAACTTAAAAAGTGTAAGTTAACATTCTGTAATGGTTGCATAAGCAAATTCATTATTCAGAATGATCATGAACCATTCTATCATTTTTGGCCAATCAACAATGATGAGTATGGTCATTTCACTTTGGATGTTAGTATAAATCCTACAATAAGCTTCAGGATTAGAGAAAGGTGGAGTCTGTGCTGCTCTCCAACAGATCCATTTTGGAAAATATATATGTGCTGTTTCTGGTAGGGATGGGAAAGGGAATAATTGAGAGTTTGAAAGCAGGTTCTAGAAATCATACAATTGGAAAGTTAACTGTGAGCAAGGAAGTGCTCTATGCAATGTTTAAGCTAAATATTTGAAGACATTAAATTGATTGTAAATGGCCTAATATAATGAAACATTCTGCTGGGATTCTAAACCCTTAAGATGCTTCAGTATCTATAATGACAGAAATTGCACTTAAAAATGTCTTGGCATGAAGCAGTTTTTGGACTATATTCTCCATAATTATAAATATGAATTTATATTTATAAATCCTTGTAGCAATTTTGTGAACTGCAAGGCCACTGTAAGCAGCAACGTGAAAGTGACCTGATAATATGTTTAGCAAGGTTGGATTATGGGGTATGTACTGGGCAGGACACCAGGAAGATCTCTCTGTTTTTACATGGATAGTCTCCTTCTTCTTCCTAGGCAGTGCCTCGGGATTGAGGATGACTTATTCCAGTTTGTGGGTCTTGTGAGCTCTAAGATGTCTAATGAAGCTAATATAGGGATCACACACTCTTCCACAGATGGGTCAGGTGGAGGCTAGTGGTGCAAGTGGTGGGTAGTTTGTGAGGTGGCGCGCTCCTTCTGCTGCTTTTGTAGGGCCTTTATGTGCTTCCAGTGCATGGCTCTCCATACTATCCCGAATTCTCCTTCACCTCTTTTAGTAGTCATGGACCAGAGATTCCCAGGAGTCAATCGGGACATTCCATTTCTTCAAGGAGGCTTTGAGCACATTCTGGATTAGAGTGGGAGCAGGCCCACAGTGTCCATGCAGGCCATCAAGAATCTATCTATACTAATCCCACTTTCCAGGACTCATCCTTGGCCTTCTATGCCTTGATGTTTCAAGTGCTCATTCAAATACTTCTTAAATGTTGTGAGAGTACCTGCCTCCACCACTCCCTCAAATCACCTCTAAACCTCCTTCCCTTTACCTTAAACCAACGTGCTCTGTAATTATTTTGCTTATCCCTGTTATCATTTTTGAATAAAAATACCATATTTGTTCTCCTCCAATCAAATAGGGTATTTTTATTCAAAAATGGGCCCTACTCTTTCGCTGGCTACCCTCTTACCCTTAATGTACTTAATAAATGCTTTGACATTTTCCTTAATCTTTTTTGCCTGTACTATCTTGTGTCTCCTCTTCAGCTTCCTGGTTATTTTTTAAATCCCCCCCTCCATTTTTTTATATTCCTGTAGCTACATTTTTTATTCAACCCTCAATATTAATTGACATCCAGGGTTCCTTGGACTTGTTGTCCTTACCTTTCATCCCAATAAGTACTAATTGGCTCCGAACTATTTCACTTCTGAATGACTCCCAATGGTTGTCTGTCAATGTAGCTGCAAGCAGCAGCTCACAGTTCACTTTTGCCTGGTCCTGTCCTATCACATTGAATCTTTTCTTCTGTCTGCATGGTGATGTTATCCCATAACATAGCTTGGAATAAAGCATCTGTTTCAGGATCTGGTCTCAGGAATTCAAGCTATACAATGGAATAATTTACATCCCTCTGAGATGGCACAAGATGCAACAATATAACATTTCAGCTGAAAGGCAGTGCCTCTGATAGTGTAGCACTCATCTGGTGTGCTGCAACTGCACACCAAAGATTCAGTCCAGATTATGGCTGATGTCACAAGAATGGGGTCAGAAATGAACCGTCAAATTGTAAGGACAAGAATCTTAATGATGAAAGCTTAGTTAACTCCATAGATTATTTCTATAAATGATAAAGAAACATAGCTATTTTGTTTCTTGTAGTAATGTTAGTTTGATAATTAGTGCCAAGAACTCCGTCATCTTTAAGGCAACTTGGGATCAAATAGTGAAAGGAAATTTGTTAGAAAAGCAAAGAAAAATATTCCCTGCCTGTGGGTCTGAATAAGACATAAAGAACTAATTGCATTAGCCTTTGCTGTGCTGGTCATTTCATCTTCCGAACCAGATGCTACTGTTTATTTACCAGGGTGCAGGGAATGTGCTGTGTATGGAGCCAGTGGGGACATGCAGATCAGGCAGAATTCACACTCGTGTTTCATTTAAAATGTTGCAAAGAACTCTTGTTTATTTGTAAAAAAATATTTCAAGTCAAGGTAATTTAAATAACCCTTGCCAAAAGGACAGAAAAATGGAAACCCCTTCAATAAAATGGAGGCCCTTACCTGTTCTGAGGTGATGGAGCTCTCTCCATTTGCACTTGTACCAGACAAATCAATCTGATACAGGCATATAACAAGCAAACTGATTGGAGTTATACTGCCATTCAGATTTTTGCATATTTCAGCCATAACTTGAATTTCTATTAAGATTTTACTGAACTGATGTAATGAGGGAAATGACCAGTTTGAGTGCATTGGAGTTGTTAGTTGAGTCTACCTACAAAGAACTCATATGCTTTCTTCCAGGATTTATTACATCCCCGAGAGGGCCGACAGTTAAAATTGCTTTCAGAACAAGAAATGAACTTGGCAGTGTAGATTGTCCTTATCTGCTGGCTGGCCAGACTGTATCAATCAAGATGGGATCACTGAATGGATAACTTAAACATTGTGAGGCCGGGAAATACCTGTAATCTAACAGCCCACTCATCCACCACCCATTCCTCCCCTTGCCATTCACTCACTCCCACCTCTTAGATGGCAAAAAGATCTTCAGAACAATGAATAGTTGGGCTTCTTTCCCTCCTTTCCAACAACTCCCACAACCTTAAAAATGTCATTCGGTAAGAATGCATGAGAGGGTGCAGTCGGCCTTTCTTCTGTTCCCAATCTACTGGATCAATCCTGAGAAACTGCAACTGGCAGATTAAGGAATTTTAAAAGTGCAAAGAAAGAAGATTGATGCTGTTTAAATCTTTGCTGATTGTAGACGTCACTTTCTCATTCCCTGTTTGCCGCCTCCATTACAGATTGAAAATCCCCTAAGGATGATGTTTTAGCTTTGTCAGCTTTTTTTTGTTCTCTCTCTCTTTCTTTCTGTATGATTAGGTCATTTAGAAACAATTTGCCCTAACAAATGACTGGGATCATTTTCCCTGCAACTTTTCAAGTTGACTTCGAGGTAAATATGCAGCACATTGGAGAGTGAGCCGAGGCTTTGTTTTAAAACCCTTCACGGTTCATGGTGCAGAGCACTTCACTCGCACAGTGATTATCAGATTGCGCAAGGAGATTGTCTGATGAACAGTGACCGCTCGAAGACCCCAGTTTTAGAGCAAATGATCCGGGCACTGTGCTGATGACCAGCCGGTCCAGATGAAGTAACTCTCAGTCCCTGGTGCACTAAACAAAACACTCAAGCTTTCTCGCCATTTGACAATTGCCTCTGACCCATGCTGCACCAGGGTCTTAAATTAGCAGCAGGCATTTTTTAGGCAGAACATAAAAGGATTCATCTGATTAAAACTTTTGATGCCCAGTAATTTTCCCAGCACAATTAGCAGTACAAGTGGAAATCTGCTGTTTGTACAGCAAAGTAAAATTGTGGCATATCAATTCTATCAATAAACCCCTGGGAACAGCTCACAGACTGTGCTGTGTGTTCTGTTCACCACGTGTTAACTCTTTGGAGCCCTGAGCCTTTTCCCCCCTGTTCTTCTTTCACCTCGTTGCTGGTCACTGAGGTTGAGGTAAGAAAGAGAGATGATAGTTCCTCAGAACCTGCTTCTAGTACTTTACCCCAATTGTGTGTCTGTGAGCGCAGGCAGCGAGTGTCAGCAGGCCATTCACAGCCAGTCCCAACCATGTTATCCACATGATCTGTATTGTCAGATGAGATGTCAGCTTGTTCTCTTGGGTTAACTGAAGGTTAATGAAACCATGACACAAGGGCCCATAATCTCTAAATCAAGTGATATGACAATTGATTTTTGTTGCACTAAGTCCCTGTTTTCCACAAGCCCATTTTCTTAAACCTATGTTATTAGGTTCTACTTTTAGCACTTTTGGAAACTGAAAATGATTATTGATTATTAGACTTTGAACACATGCTGGCCAACGTTCATCCCTCAACCAACACTATAACAAAAATTATTAGTTTCTCATTCACTTATTGGCTGTTTCTTTATATTTTTGCTTAATTAATTACATAGTGTTTTTTGTAGCTCAGAAACAGTCCGTACAGCCCATCAGATCTATGCCTCTGTTTAGGCTTTACATGCATCCACTTCTGATTCCTTATTTCATCCTTTAGCATAATCTTCTATTACATGATCCATTTATCCAGTTCCCTCCATTTTCCTCAACTATACCATGTAGTAGCAAGTTCAACTTTCAAACAATTCTCTGGTAATAAGAAAACTTCAATACTTTTACTAATCGCTTGAATATTTTATTGAACTTAATATGACCATGTTATATTTATTACCATGAAATTTAGACTTCCCGATGTGAAAACACCTTCTCTACATTTAACTCTATTGAACCTCTTCATAGTTTTAGAGATCTCTGTTAGATTGGCGCCATAGCCTTCTCTTTCATGGAGGATTTAACATATCATACCAAGAACTGCATGAAAGGATAATGAGATGCCTATGATTTTTCCAAGGCTTATTGGTTCCAAGATTTTCATTAAACTGACAAGAGCAATAAACAGCTCCAAAGTTTGAAGAGGGTTAATTAGAATACTCATTTGCCCATTGCATTTATGCTACCTGTTTATTTATCCTTCCAGGTGTAAGTACTGTGATAGGTCATTCAGCATCTCCTCAAACCTGCAAAGGCACGTTCGCAATATCCACAACAAAGAAAAGCCATTCAAATGTCATTTGTGCAACCGCTGCTTTGGGCAGCAGACCAACCTTGATCGCCACCTCAAAAAGCATGAGAATGAGAGCATTCCAGGTAAGACATGTCTCCCTTCTACTGTTGGCAAGGACTGTACTGGAAGGAGAACTCCAGGATATACCGGCACAGTGGTTGCTAGACTGGTATTCCAGAGTTTTTGATGTAAGCCACCTCCAGCCAGTTTGCAAAATTAAATTCAACTGTACAAAATCCTGAAGTAAAAGTATCACCAAAAGTGGCCATGAAGCCGTCACATTGTTGGCAAAGCCAAATTGCATGGCTTCAGTCACCCTTTGCACTATTTCTCCCAATTTTTGTTCAGTGACTAATTTTTCTTCACTTTCTCTCTCCCCTCTCTTCCCCAACACCTATGAATCACGGTGATACATTTTACTACAACTTACTATTATTGCCTTTATTTTTATTACTACTCATGTACAATTCAGGAAGGTTTTGCCCTTTTAATTATTGTTGTGAAAAGTGTCTTCATTGCTTTTATAAACCAGATTGCATTCCCATTGTTTCAACATTATTGTATTGCCTAGAGGTGGTCTACCCAGACACAGTGACCTGCAGCAGAGTCAAAAATCTTTCACAGCCTTTATGCTTCCAGTTCATTAAACATACAGCACACAAAAGCAGCAGGCAAAGTTAAAAAAGATAGCTGCTCCATCTAACCTATCCCATACTACTGGGCTATCTTAAGCATCGCATTGAGAGTTTCTTTAATCTCCTGTGTGTCACGTGCTACCTAAAAAACAGGTCAAAAACCCTGGTCAATTAGGAAGAAATAAAAACTGGAAAATCTCCAATTTCTATCTTTATAGCCAAGTGAAACTAGTCCTTCAGATCATTGAACATGACTTGTATTGTTTGGCACCTATCTATTGTATGATTTAATCTCTGCCCCCATCATTATTTTTGAAGATAAACAGTAATGCAAGCCTCTCCACTGATTCTTTGTATCCAAGTTCTTGCTTACTTGCCACACGTCCAAAACTGATATGGATTGTGCAAATGCAGAGCACTTAACAAGAATTTGCATGAGATGTTATTTTCTAAATAAAAGATAAAAAAGTGGACAAGGAGTTTAGATTTGCACATGATGATTCATGATTCCTGTGGACAGGTATCCTCATCCTCTCCTCTTCCTTTTCAGTGAGCCAACATTCTGGGGTCTCATCCAATCACCTGGGCACCAGTGCATCTTCCCCCAACTCTGAGTTAGACAATACTGCACTTTTGGAAGAGAAGGAGGAATCGTACTTCTCTGAAATCCGGAATTTCATTGGAAACAATGATCTCAGCCAGGCATCCAGTTCAGCAGACAAAAGGTAACCATAATAAGTGCTGATCCTGGAATATGTGAGAGTAAAATAGGAGCCAGTTCTACACACTTACACTAAAGCTTTTCTCTGTAAGGAACAACATCTTATTTTGTTTTCTTCACCACTTACCATTCCTTTCCTAGCCCCCTCTATTCTCCAGCCTAAGATGACAACTGAATACAGAAGATAGTCATGAAAAAATAGATCTACACCCAAATGTGCTTTCATAATCTTAAGGTTCCTCCAAAAAAAAGAGCATTTATTGGCAACGGCTGGTGGTGGGACAAACATTTATTATATAGCAAGCAAAGTCAATTTACTCAGAAAATAGAGTCTGTTTAAGGAGTGGAGGAAGGAGAAACTGCAACAACTTTTCCTTATAAAAACAGGGTAATTTATCCAGAAAAATGCATGATTGAAGATATGTACAAATTATGTGGATAAAATTAATCTTAGTCATTTGAAGCAGTTTGAAAGGGGAATTACCCAGTCACCTCCAGACTGATTGATTCTAATGTTATCTCCATATACAGCCAAGAGCCTTGTGAGCAGGAAAGAGACAGAGAAGGAGATGGCTTCACAGTGATGAGTTTCGACTGTCTTGAATACCCATTTAAGAATTTCACTATCCATTGTAGGAATGCAGATATGAATGCTCTTTTCCATAATGTGTGTATAAATAAGTCTAAATAGTTCAATCAGGATCACAATTATTTCAGAGTAAGAGAGATAGGCCTCTTCTGATTTGCCACCCTTAGCACCAGCTCCACGCCACTGCATGGGAGAGACCCAAGCTCCACTGAACTGCCCTGGGATCTCAGCAGGAGGTTTGGAGCTTGTACCTCAAAATATTCTCAGATAATCTGTCAGGGTCAAGACTCCAGTTATGTGCATTCTGAGGTGGCTGAAGTCCAATGTAGGATCAAAGGGCTCTGCTCCAGATGGGACAACTGGTGTTTGACAGGTGAGTGAGTTGTTTGGGAATGCTCCCACATGCTACATTAGTCTATTGTACACAGTATTCTTGAAGGTTTAAATATGCTTGACTGAGAAGTTCCCTGATACTTAACATAATTGTACCCTTACTATGGACTGCTGGTCACTTCTTAATATCAGCTTTATGCTGTAGCTCTAGTCAAGGCACCTCCTCCCTGCTCTTGTGAGGTCATCACATTCAGGTCTAATATCACCATGAGCACTAGCCATATTTCACTGCTCTCATTAATGACCTCACATCAAGGGACGGAGGAAAGACAGCCCTATTCAAAATTCATGTTAGCACTTTCTAAACAGCAGCTAAAAATCATTAAACAAAGTAACAGGATTATATACCAACAAGTATATATGTATCTTCCTTTCAATCACAATTCTGTTTGTAAATCTTCTGCAGCAGTGTTCATTTTGAAGTAGATAGTAAGCAGTTTAATAACAAGTATGGTGTAGTGAAGTGAAGCTGGACTTTAACTGCCCATCCCTGTTAAGGTTGCAAAGTTTAATTGCTCTGGGTAAACACAACCTGAGGCAGTTATGGCCTTATTCCTGTTGGTGAAAGAGGGTTGCAGATTGGCAGGAACTCCCAAATTCCTGGCATCAGGTTGCCTTCTCAATTTTACCCATCAAGGTGTGACCAATGTTCACAAAATTTACAGCTTTACAGATATAGGTTGGCAAAACAGAAACCTTTCTTTTGCTTTATATACTTGAAGATCTATAACCTGCATCATATTTGAATAGCCTTTCACCTTATCCCTGAAGTATGTTCTGCCTGTTCTTTTCTATACGACCTCTACATTTGTTCTGATGCTCCACTGATACAGTAATTCTAAATTGGAGCATGAACAGCATTTACCTTTTGTACTTGCTTGTCAATTCACTTTAACGTAATCCCCCAACCTCTCTACAAAACATAAGCACTGACATTTGACAGTGAACTTCCCTCATGTACATATTCTCCAATAAATAAACAGCCTTTTATTAGAACCAGGTCCTGATACCTAACACGAATTGACAGTATACATCAGTGTGCACTGCCACCTATTAAACTGATTCATGGAGAAGAAATGCAGACAGAGAAAGAGAGAGTATCAGGAGCCTGACTGTGCATTAGAGTTATTTATTTTGCTTTCTGTCAGGTTTTTTTGCTGAATTCCAATCTTGCCAGACCTTCATAATGACAACAAATTACTTCATCACTGAATCAATTACTGTCACATCTCATATTCTTATCCACAATACAGCTCACAGATGAACACCTTCCTTTTGGCTTCTTTTCCTATGGAAATGTATTATTAAGACATTCTTTTTCCACCTTTTACAATCCCCAAAACAGATGTAGACACAGAGTGATTTATATAGAAAGAAGAAAAAAAAGGATATCACAGTATTGCTCACAACCTCAGAACATCCAAAATATTTTTAGAGGCAATTTTAAATTTGAACAGTTGTTTTAGGAGCACACTAGCCACATTAAAATTCAAAAACACTAATATGATAATGACCAGATAATCTGTTGCAATGATGTTAGATGAAGTATAAGAATTTCTCAGGGATCATTGCTTTGCTCTTCTTCAAATATGTTGTGAATCTTTTGACATCCACTCGAGAGGACACTCAGATTAACATCTCATCCAGAAGACCTCCAACACTTCTTCAGCCTAAATTATGAGCTCAGATCTGCAGAGAAGTGCTTGAACCCATAGTCTTCTGACTCAGAGAATGCTAACATCCCAGGTGTAAGCAGTCTGCCTCAGGAATCCCAAAGTTCTATCTTATCCATCTTAATCACTTTCTTCTGTGCAAGGGAAACTACAGCCTTTGTCCAAAGTGATCCCCCCATCACCCCCGCCACCATTACCCATTACCGCATTTACTTTATGTTAGAGCTGACAACCGTACAACTGAAGTGATTTTATCTGGCTCCATGGAGTGGAAGCTGATGACATCCCCGTTGCTTCATAAAGTAATACATAACTGATGTGAGAATACTCCCATATTCAGAGAATTTCCTTTTATTTACTGCAGAGCTGTGAGTTTTTGGAAATTTGCAATCAATCCACTGGATGCAGCTTAACAAAAATTTTGCCAACTACTGAAATTAATTTTTGCATGTAACTTCCCCCCAACCCCATTTCCATATTTCCACACACTTTTGTCCTCCTTTTGTCTTCCTCCTCTCCTCTGGGAACCATCAAGTAAGAGTGTTGGCAATGTGCCACTTTGTGAGGGGCATCATATCTGGGCCTAATCTTGTAGCCTACAGGAGCTGCAAATAAATTGACAGCCCTCTTCTGCAGCTCCAGTTATTTTTCTAATTCTCCCTACGGCAATCACTTTTGAAAAAGACTTTACAGAACTTCTCACAGGGAGGATTGGGTGAGATACCAGAAGGTCTTCCATACCTAGCAAAAAGTATGCCAGAGGGAAGAAATAAGAGGGTAGAAAAAAACATTCCTAAATAAAAGCAAATTTCTGTTCTCAAAACCAGTGAACAAAAATGTTGCAGTTTCAGCAGTGGGTATTATCCAGAATTCAGCTTCATATTCCCACCTCGACTGACCCCCAGTGTCTGGAACAAAGTACTACAACAGCAGCAAGTTGTCCCATCCATTGTAACAAGTGAGCAGACCATTTCGGCAGATCATGTCATTTTACTGTTTCAAGTACTGAAAGAGAATTCTGAACATAACCATTGAGTTGACATTATGTTTATTATTGTATAATTAACCAAGGCTTAGATTTAATGAATTAGCACTTATGATTCAGGGCTACATGTGCTGGGAGAGTCTACTGGGATACTATTATTAATGATTCACCTCTTCACCCCACATCACTTTACTGGTTGTTCTGATATTGTGACATAAGCACACTATTTATTGAGATCCTCAGAATCCTTCCATTTCACTCTTTATGTACATCGAAGTATTTTCACTCTGCTTTGATTTGATGGAATTGCTGGCATTTAAATCAGCTGGCAATGTATTCAAATGACACATTCCCTCCAAAAAGCAAACTGTTCTAACAGATTGTGAACATGCTGATGATACAAATGTAGGTAGGTTAGCAAGTTGTAAGGAGGATACAAAGAGCTTGCAAAGGGACATAGATAGGTCCAGTGAGGGGCAAGATAGAGAATGATGTGAGAAAATGTGAAGTTATACACTTTAGAAGGAAGCATCAAAAAACAGATTATTACTTAAACAGAGTGAGACAACCAAATATTGAGGTGCAAAGTGATCTGGGAGCTCTGGTACATGAAACACAAAAGGATAACATGAAATTACAGCAAGTAATTAGGAAGGTGAACAAAATGTTGGCCGTCAATACAAGTGGTGCAGAGTATAAAAGTATATAAGTTTTGTAACTGCACCTTGAGTACTGCATCCAGTTTTGGTC
>JARFYF010000059.1:21642487-21653821 GCA_030265395.1 Rhina ancylostomus | reverse complement strand
TAATAGAAACAGATAGAATCATGGGACTGAGCCCTAGATATAATGTTTTGCATAATCTTTAAGAGTTTAAATAAACCAACCTCAGTAAAGAGCCTCCTTTTGATGTTGTATTCACCTACATGCCTCATCTTGTTCCCAACATTCCATCCCATCATGCTTGGCTAACACCACTCACCCACCCCTCCTCTCATCACTGTGCTGTGGATGTGGTTTGTGCTGTGCAGCCCTTGCATGTGCATGCAAAGATTGAGCCATCAGGACAGACTCTGATTGGCTGAGTTATGTAAGGCCAGATGGGCTAACATGGGGTCACCTTCCCTCCTCCCCCTGATCATTGGCACAGGTGTATTGCAGAGGATGAAGTTGGGCTGCTGGCCTTGGACCAGATAGCGAATTTCACAAAAGGGCTGGACCTGCGTAAAGCAGCAGAGGAGCAGTACAAGGTGAAAGAGGCTGCAGTGTTTAATTCCACCTTAGACTCCGAAGCAATAAAAGAGACACTGTACAGGCAGGCTAAAACTCAGGTATGGTACTCTTCACCAGAAGCACACTCTTGTTGATCAGTGACATTGTTCAATATGTTTATTCCATAACCCTTAGCCTTCACAGTAAAAGGGCGCTCATAGAGTGAAAACAATTTTTTTCCCTGATGGAGCAATATGAAATAGATTAATTGCATGTTATGACATACTTTGTGACAGAGCAGTGCGACAGACACCCTGACAAAGCAGTATGATCTACACTGTGAAGGATCATTATAATGTACACTATGGCACAGCAGTATGATACACTCTATGAAAAAGCAGTACGACTTATGTTAGAACAGAACACACACTGTGACAGAGCAGTACAATGTAGTCTATGACAAAATAGTCCAAGTACACTGTAAAGAACCAATGCAACGTATGATGTGATGAAACAATAAGATGTACCCTGATGGAGCAGTACTACATACATCATGATAGAACTGTACAATGCACACTGTGACAAAGAATTATGATATACACTAATAGAGCAGAGTGACATGCATTGTGTCACAGAAGGATAATGTGCATTGATGGAGCTGTATGACATATGGCAGAAGAGTGTGATATATATGCTTGCACAACATGGCACAGATGTAGAGTGACATATACTGTGACAGAGCACTGTGAAGGATGATTGTGATTTACATTGGAGGAAGACTATATACTGTGACAGAGTAAGGACTCTGTCAAGGCAGCTGGATATACACTGTGATGCAGCAGTATGATGTATAGAGTAACACAGCAGTGCATGATACCTTGTGACCTAGCAGGTACACTTGATTGACTTATTCATGGGAAGTTGACATTCCTGATAATCCAGCATTTATTGTTCATCCTAATTGACCTCAACTCAGGCAGCAGTTGAACAGGCAACCATATTAGTTGGTCTGGAGTCACATATGGGCCAGTATAGTAAGGACAGCAGGTTTCTTCCTTTAAGAGACATCAGTGAACCAGTTAGGTTTTTATAACAAATCTGTAGTTTCATGGTCACTATTTCTTTTAAATGCCCTTGAATTGATTACAAATTTAAGTCACCCCACTACCACAATGGGATTGAAACCTGTGTTTGTTGATCAATGGACTAGAAGTCTGACTGCTAGTTCATTAACTTAACCACTATTGTGCTGCCAATGTATGCTGTGACAGAGCAGGTATACATTGATGGAGCAGTACAAATGTACACTGTGAAGGAGCAGTAGAATGTACACTGTGACACAGAAGTATACTGTCACAGAGCTGATCTGTTCTGTCAGAGCAGCAATGACTTGCACTGTGAGGGAGCAGAATGATGTTCAGTGTGACAGGGCAGGAAGATGTTGACTATGATCCAACAGGTGGAACTGTAATAGAGTAGAATTATGTTAAGAATACTTTAGAATACACTGAGACCAAACAATATTTTATACACTGTTACCACTATGACCTACATAGTGATGGAGAAGTAGGACATAAACTGTGACATAACAGCAAGACAGATAAACATGATAGATGCTATGATGGAGAAGTAAAATGTATTCAGTGTATGAGCAACAGGACTTGCACTGTCACAAAGAAATATGACATGCACTGCAACAGATGTACAGAGGAGTAAATGTACACTGTGTCAGAACACATGTATAGTATTAAGGAGAAGTGTGATATACACAATGACAAAGCAGTATGACATTCACTGTTACTGAGTACAATGTAGACTGTGAAGCAGGAGCACCCTGTAGCTCAAGGAAAAGCAATCAGAGAAGGAATGGGTGACCACCAGGCAGAGGAAGGGAGGCAGGTGGATGGTAAGGGAAACTTCAGAGTGCATTTCACTCCAAAACCATTTCTGTGTGTTGGAAAATGGTGGGGTTGAATTTAATAGAAACTCCAAAATACATTATCATTAAAAATAAGCGATTAGATGTCTTAGCGGACTTAAAAATGGATAAATCCTCAGGGGCTGATGAGATGAGAAGCAAGGAAGGAGTCTGCTGGAGCCTCGACAAAGATTTTTTAAAATTTGTACTGGCCACAGGTACGGTGGACACAGCAAAAGTTTTACCTTTGTTTAAGATGGGCAGCAGAGAGAAGACTATAAATTTGACATCAGTGGAATGGAAGTTATTGGAATATATTCTGAGGGACAGGATTAATCTACACTTGGAAAGGCAGGGATTAATCAAAAAGAGACCCTGTCTGACCAGTTTCTGAAGAAGTAATGTATTGATGAGGACAGTGTGGTTGATGTAGTCTACAAGGCCTTTGACAAGGTTCCATATGGGACACTGGTGCAAAAGGTTGGAGTCCATGGGATCCAAAACAAATTGGCAGATTGAATACAAAATTGTCTTGGCAGAAGGAGGCAGAGGGTGATGGTGAAGGGTTATTTTTGTGACTGAAGTCTGTAACTAGCAGTGTACCATAGGGATACTTAGGTTCTGGGGTCCTTACTGTTTGTTATATACATTAATGATTTGGATGTGAATATGGGAGGTATGAACAGTAAGTTTGCAGATAACACAAAAATGAGTGGTGTTGTTGATAGTGAGGAGGATGCTTTTGGAGTACAAGATGTTGTTCATTAGTTGCTAAACTGAGCAAAGCAATGGCGGTTGGAATTTAATCCTATTGATGCACTTTGGGAGGACTAATAAAGCTGGGACATACACAAGGAATTGCAGAAAAGAGGGACTTCAATGTACAAGTCCAGGGATCCTTGAGAGTGTCAGCACAGGTAGACCAGTTGGTTAAAATGGTTTACAAGATACTTGCCTTCATTAGCTGAGGCACAGAATATGAAAGCTTATTGCGCAAATGTATAAAACTTCGGTTAGGCCACAGCTGAAGTATTGTGTACAGTGCTGGTCACCACACTTTTGGAAAGATGCATTACAGTGGTGAGGGTGTAGAGGAGATTTACCGAGATATTGGCTGGGGATAGAGCATTCCAGTTATGAGGAGACACTGGATTATCTGGAGCAAAATACAAACTGCTGGAAGAACTCAACAAGTCAAGCAGCATCTGTGGAGGCAAGGGGATGGTTAACATTTCAGGCCAAGTCACTGCATCAGGACTGAGGGTGTAGAGGGAAGCTAGCCAATATATAGAATGGGTGAGGCAGAGGCTGTTGGGTACAAAAGAGCAGTAAAAACAACAGAGGGAGAACAGTGAGAGAGGGACTCACAGGAATCCGTTAAAGAGAAGAAATACTTCTTCAAGTGGGCTTGCCTGGAAGAGAATTTGCAGTGGAGTAGTAGAATGGAGTTTGTCTTTATTGGAATGAAAGAAACCAAGGGGGACCTGATAGAGGTACACAAAATCATGGGAGGCTACATATTGGGAAAGTTTTCTAGGTAGCAGAGGTGTCTAAAACAGGAGGGCACAGTTTTAGAGTAAAGGATGAGGTTTAGAGAGAAACTGAGGAAGAACTTTTTCACCCTGAGGATGGTCGTAACCTGGAATGCACTGTTTGAGTGGGTGGTGGAGGCAAGTACTCTTACAACATTGAAGAAGTATCTAGATGAGAACTTGAAGTACCAAGGCATAGAAGGCTACAGATCAAGGGTAAATGGGATTAGAACAGATAGGTACTTGATGGTCAGCATGGAAATGATGTGTCAAAGGGTCTGTTTCTTTCCTGTCTGACTCTTTGGCCCTTTGGAAATGTGAAACAGTTGTACAAAATTCTCTGCAACTGTCCTTTGACTAACACAGAGCACTTGCCACAGACTATATATGCCTGCTTACACAATTTTGTTTTCATATTTTGAATGTCAGTTATAAAATCTTGCTGGCAAAATCAGCAGGCATTAACATTATGTAATGTACTTCAGCTGGCCTGCTTAACCTTAACTTGCATTCAAACATAGGTTAAATCACTGGACATGAAACAGGGTGTAAAATTATATTAAGCTGAAGTTTCTAGTCTTAATATTTTAATGTGTAAAAACATTTTAATTTGAAAAAAAGAATACAAGTTTGTTTTCTTATACTGTGATGATTTATCTGGACACTAGTGTAAAAATACCTCAGCAATCATCCAAACACATCGGAAAAACCCTGACTACACACAGTCAACACATGATACTCCCTGGCATTTGAACATACTCAGGAATAGGCCAAGATATCTTTGGATACACAGCAAAATAAGAGTATGCTCAAAATTTGCCTGCCTTTTACTAACAGCTTCACTAATACAACTCCTGATCTTGCTGTAACTCAGACTGCCTGCATATGTGTCTGCATATTTTTTCCAAGTTTTAATTTATGAAACTATCTTGCTCCTAATGTTGCTCCACCTGAGAAGTGGGTTTTGGCATTCTGTGCTGTTCCTCCTGACAATTCTCTACTGGTTGAGGTGTGTTTGGGTTGCTGGATATCAAAAGCCATTGGCAAAGTCTCAGTTGTCTCACTCTCATTCATGGACCATCCAGCTATACAAAGTACATTAAAAACGAGCAGGCAAAGGAATTAACATTTGTCTCCTTCTCCATATCCATAAGAATGCCTTGATTCTGAGGACAGTGTTCAAACCTACAACTTTCAGTTGAATAGCTAGTTAAATGGTTGGATGACCTAGTGAGATACTGAGCCTTACGGTACAAGAAGATTTAGTGCTCCAACCTTGAATTAACTGATCCCAAATATCATTGTAGGAAAATGGGCTGAATTTGATTGGAGGTGTTGAGCTGGGGGCAGAATTGGCTGAGAACTGGCCCTTTTTTCTGTGAATCAAATAGTTACATGGACAAGGCACTGAAGGGCTGCATGACATGTTGAATTCTACCTCAACTGGAGTTGGCTGAGAGAACCAAAGAAAAAAGGCAAGACTGATGGGCAAAACAGCTGAAACCTTGAAATTATTCATCTTGATATAATAATGCTGTTGTTCCACTCAGATACTGGTGTAACCTGCCTCTTTAGTTATTAATGAAGTGAGACAAGTACCAGCAGCTACAGGGCTGCAAGGGGTCTCACGGATACCCACAGCAAGTCCCGTTCACACCCTTTCCTGGAGTTTTATCTACTGGGCTCACAGAGGATGATTGGCTAAATCCCCACAGAATTTAGATGGATCATTATCAAAGCACAGAAGGAGGCTCTGCAGCCTATCATGCCAGTTCTCTGTTCCTAAATCTAACATATTAAATGTTATTTAAATAACATGTATGTATTAAATGTATGACTGTTACTTTGAGGGTATATAATAATGTGATATTTTTTCTTCTTCCCTCTCCCTTCACCAAACATTGCAGACTTATGCCATGATGCTCTCATTCTCTGAGAATACTTCTCTCCATCCATCATCCCAGAACTCTCTGGATGCTTGGCTGAACATAGCAGGAGCTGCACCAGAGCCGGGGACCTTTCATCCAATCAACCATGTTTGAGAGAGAGAGAGAGAGAGAGAGAGAGAGAGAGAGAGAGACAGCAAAGTGAGATATGGCCCTGATGTATTTGGGAAAGACAGTAATGATGGGTGGCAGCTGTGGTGGCTCAGGAGCTGGGGGATATCAGGGCAAAGCTACTAAAAACTGTTACCCCTGATCTCCTCCCCAGCGCTGTCTGTCAAGCTAAGGAGGCCTTACAAAACTTGCTTTCTTTCGGTCACAACTGAATTATGTTGCTGACCTTAAATTCCATGAGATATTTATTCCTGTTACATAATATTTTTGCACAGATATACCATTGGGGCTTCAGCTTAAAAAAAGAATTTAAAAATTGTTAAATACAAAGGGGCCAGTCAAACTGCAGGAAGAGAGATGTAGGTCCCATAAGAAAGTAAGCCTGCTTGTTCATCCTTGCTTTTACATCATCCTGTACTATTATAATTTTAAGTTATTTGAGAAATAAGCAGGGCAGGCAATTCTGCAATAATTAACCTGTATATATTAGCCTGCATTCTCTCCCTCTCCCTCCCCCACTGCATCCAAAATCTCTCTCCTAGGCATTATATCTTTTCTATAAGAAACAGTATTGTGTCTTGTACTCTTAGCTATCATGAGAGTGATTTAAAAATGTTAATATAATTACCTAGAGAAGGACCAAAAGTTATGTAATGATGTTGTACAATAACTGTCAAATAGGGAGAGTTGCTTGTGCCAAATAACATAGGTTGTCCTTCTAGTTGCCGATTCCCAGACAATCAAATTTTGTTTTTATTGTTTATTTTATTTAGTTGTAGGCTTTATTGAATTTCTTCCTGTCCACTAGTGTTTATGTCCTCACTATTTATTCCTTAGACGATTTCCTCGCAGACGCCCCACTTCAAACAAAATAATGTAGTCCAAAAAAATGTGAATTTCTTTTACATTAATGTTTTTTGCGTGGCATGCATTGTGGAAGTGCCAAATCTTTGAGAGGACGAGGGCGGTGAGGGGTTTGATTTTTTTTTGAACTCAGTATTTTTATTTAAGAATGGATCCTGTTGTTAGATTTGATTTTTTTTACAAAAAATGATTGAAAAGAACAAGTGGAAAATAGGCCTCAGCAATTGCCGTTTCCGTGGTAAATAATTATAGAGAGAAATTAAAAGAATAAAGAAACCTTTGCTTTGTGAAAGCTCCTGTAAATACTTATGTAAAAGCCAGCAATTTCTTTTGTCCCCTGGAGTGACTCTATTTGGTGCTGAGTGACTTTGCTGTTTCCTCTCAGAGACTGTGGAGTCAAGGAGGACATAGATTCCATGCAGTTACTACTTTGCACAGTTGTCACAAGTCCCCTGTTTTTCTTTAGTAATGAAGCAAGCCAGCAGTGTAAATGTTTTTTTAGAAAAAAACTTGGAGAGAAAAAGTATATTTTTTTTCTCTTTTGAACAATTGGTAATTAGACAAATTCCAGCACTTTGTGAGCATGACACTCCCAATCAGTTAATTTTTATTGTTGCCATGTTTCACTTTCTTTTTATGGTGTGATGCACACCTGCCTTTCCTTGAAGTAAAAATCCACAAGGATCCTACATTGGGGACAATCCTGCTTTCTGAGTGATTTCCAAAGAGCTGGAAGGTGTATACATGCAAGAGGTGGGCACACCCTTGTGCAACAGCACAGGAGAACCTGTGCAAGAGGTGAGTATAGCCTCGTGTTATAGAGTCTCAGTTGGAATGACTTGTATTTTCAAGAGGTCGTATTTGAAGAGGTTAAATTCTGATCAATTTTACAATGAATCTCTTTATCTCAGTTTTTGGAAAAAAGCATTAATTCTGTCCTTTTATGGAAATGTGGGAATCTTACACCTACAGCCAAAACCTATAATCTTTCCCTTGAAACAATCCAAGTAAGAACATTAATTATGGCTAATTAAATATATTCAATTTTTCTTTCCTTGGCTGTGAAATAGATAGCTATTCAATCACCTATAGTCAATTAGATCTGTGCCTCTGACTGGAAGCATGTAAAGTGATAGCTGAAGTGCTCTTGTCAGCACAAAAGGTACATGGAACAAAACGTCAGTCACTCTGTCAACTTCAAAGTGATCCTGTGGTCCACATTCATAATGTACTTCAAAATCTAAATGACTGAAGATAACCTCCATCCATGTACCAGAGACAAAAACCCCGAGAGCTCTAACCAGAATTTGGCTCCATGGCCACTGTTTGCCCTCTGTTGTCTCTCCCAATTAGTCATTCTTCATGGGCAAGCCCAGGCAGGAAACATTGATAGGAGAGTAATGTAGCCGGCTCTCTCCCAACCTGTAAATGGCATATTCATACATGTAAACTTTCCGATAATGGTGATGAGGAGCAGGACTTTTAGTCAAATATTTTCCCATGACCCTAGAGTACATAGGCCAGTTTTAGTTTTGCTAAACCGAACCCCAGTTCTGACTGAGATCCATTAAGCTTATGGGAGAGGTCTTTACAATTAAAAACAAAACTCTTTCTGGTTAAATGATTTTATATTCCATAATAGCTCTGTGAGTCATAATCCTAGGTGTCCTCTTAGTGAAGTTCAGTGCTTACTCAAATTGACAAGTTTTCTCAGGTCCTGGATGCTATTTATGACCTATCCGGTCCTCGGGTTCTACTGCTTATTTTTATGGTCATTCAAAATCTTCAACATCCTTCCTCATTGCAACCTCGATTCCTCATTCCATCTTTTATTCTTCTTTGGAATCTTCATCCTCAATCCCAATTTTCATCATCAATCCTCACTGTCCTTTCTACATTCCTCATACCAACCTCCATTCCTCATTTTCATCTTCATTCCTCTATTTACCATATTAAAAAAGAACTTGGTTACGAGACTGAAGGCCACATTTCCATATATGTTAGTCACAAAGCAAGCAATATATAGAGAATCATGGTATTATACAGATATAGTAATAGATTAAGGAAAGAGACAAAACTGGAGCAAATGAGTTTAAATGTAGGCAAATGGGAGGTTTTCTACTTTGAACGTCAAAAGGAAAGAATTGAGTACTTTCTAAACACTGATCAGGTTGAAGCTGAGGTCAGTCAAAGGAACTTGTATCCCATGTACATTCATCTTTATAATATCATGTAAAGGTACAAAGAAAAAACAAAAAAAGCAAATTAAAAGCTGACTATACATCTGGGATTCTTGGGGCAGAATTTATACTACAATTAAACAAAACACTGGCAAGGCCCACCTGGCATACTGTGAGTGTCATTCCTTGGGAAGAATATATTAGCTTGGAAGAAGTGCAGTGTAGATTTGCTGGAATTACTGGCAGGGATTGCACAATCTGGGATAAGCTTTCCTGGAATTTAGAAGGTGAAGGGTGATTTGTTCACAATCCTGAGAGGAACTGATAGGGTAAACAGAAAACTATATGTGCATGTCAGAAAGACCAAGTAAACAAGGAATAGGCTAAAAATGAGCACCAGGTGTTCCAGAAGTTAGGAAACACTTGCACATGCAACAGATGTTAAAAAAATTGGAACTTTCTTCCTCAAATAGCAACTTATGCTTTGTCAGTTCCTGACTTCAAATCTGAAATTGATGCATTTTTATTAACCAAAGCTATTAAGAGATGTGGAGAGGCCAGTATATAGAGTTGGATGACACATCAGCCATCATCTCAATGAAAGGCAGAACGGACATGAGGGACTAAGTAGCCTATTCCTAATTTCTTTCCCATGCTGGTCTCATTCAACCTTAAGGCCTATTACCTGAATGAAGAGCCATACTTAGCAGACTTTTGAAACTACCTGATCAAATATTCTGTCCAAGAAAAAATACTCCCTAGAGTTGTTGGGAAATATTTTAGATCACCATTGTAGAATCTGTTTTCATTAATGTTTAAGTTCCTGACCATTGGAAATTGGAGCTGCAGGTCAGCCAATTGGGGTTTTACACTTAATTCCTCCACCTACCCTATTTATTAACTTCATTGGAAGATAAGTAGCACTTAGAATGTGAGAGCACCAGACAAAATATTTGCAGAAGTCTGACATTCCACTGCAGCTTCCCTCGTAACCAATCATTCCTGGTTCTTTCCTCATACTGGGGAGAGGGGTCAATGGAAGGACATACCTTTAGGATTCTGAGATGCTCCCCCCCATTGTGGAAGTCAGTAAAGATATTTCAGGATGGGAGAATTAGGTGAACTTAATACTTTCCTGTCAAAGGTTTATGCTTTACAACAATGCTAAGGTCTCAACAGACAGTTCTGGAAGTGCCATCCCAGGGAGACTGTACCTCTCCTCACATAAGGAAGAACATCCTATTCTTTCACTTGAAAGAGGGTGGCTAATGAAAGGTAGCCTTAAAGAAGAAAGACCAAAATTCCCTAAAACAATATGCATTGGATCTAAGAGACTTGTGCTTGATATATTAGAGAAACCTGCCACAATGGTAATCATACATGATAAGGATTCAGTAATTCAGAGTTCCTGTTACATATTGCTTTTCTGTGGGTTCATTTATCTTTAGTGAAAGTGGGAAACAGAGTTATATTAATCAATAGCACAATTTACTCTGTTCTCAGTTTTCATTCCCATTACCAAAATCCAGTTTCACTCCCATTGTTGTTTTGCACTTGCATTTAGGATGTCCTGCGTGTTCCAAGATCATCCTAAATGAGATCTCTTCTTTCAGTTTCATTCTGGTCTCTTTCTCATTAATATTTATTACTTTCATTCTAGACTATGGATGCCGGAGGTAGTTTCTCTCCCTGAAAGTTCCACCACTAATAGACAGTCTGTAGAAAGAACCTTTGATTAATTTTGCCTTTAAATTACATCAGTGATCTAGGTGCTTACTAATAAGCAGCATGATTTTTGTTAGTCACTCAAGATTTTACTTTGTTGTGATCTCATGTCAGAACCTTTCTGGTCTTGATTTTTAACATGTCACTTAAATGTTTCATTTTTAAAAAATATTGTTAATCCCAGGAAGTACTGTTGACACAGGTGCACTAAGGGAAGATGTGAAAACTTTGCATGAAAATTTCACTGCTTTGTTGAGTCAGGTTTATATCAACCACAGTGAGATGCACTTGTGAATTCCTTGCACTGAAGGAGGGGGAGGGGTTGGTGAGTAAGGGTACAATAGGTATCCCATTGCCCTGGAGTTCAATGAATTCCTCTACTCATGCATCAAGTGACCCTTCATCATTCTTTAGGGGAAAAATTGTTCTAAGCACCAGGTCTACAAGAATCATTTGTGTGTTCTTAAAGAACAGACCTAAGATTTCACTACACCTGATGCACTAAGGAAGCCTACCCTTGCATGAAGGATTGCTGGAAAAAACAGAGAGTGAGATAAGCCCAGTGATGTAATCTACGCATATACCTGAATTCTTTCTCTACTTTCCAATGTAGTTGGGGTATGGGGGGGGGGGGGAATGATGACCTTAAATGG
>JARFYF010000059.1:21612992-21625972 GCA_030265395.1 Rhina ancylostomus | reverse complement strand
CCTCCTCCTCCCTCCCTTTCCTGCCCCCTGACTCTCCCTCTCTCCTACCCCACCCCCTAATATCATCGTCCAGTTCCACCAATGTGTTGCTTGCCTGCTCTTGAAACTTCCTTCTGTGTCTGAGTCACCTCCAGACCTGACTATGGACCATGACCTCTCCATCTACCACTTGGTCCATCCTCTCTGCCTAAGTATTGGTAGTTCTGTATATATGGTGATTAGGCTTCACGAGGCCACTTATTGTAGACAGAAGAGATCTTACAGATGCTGGAATCTAGAGCAACACACACAAAATGCTGAAGGAACTCCTACCTGCTGAGTTCCTCCAGTATTTTGTGTGGGAAGCCACTTAATATGTTCACGCCAAGTGCAGCCTCCTTACCTGTCAGGTGTCTGAACAGAAAATAAACTTGTTTACGAGATAACAGCTGGTTGTGACACAAAGTCTGAGTTTTGGAGGCTGAGGGGGCAAGAAGAAATGTTTTAAATTATGAGAGGCAGAGACAGGGTAGATAGAATCTTTTTCCCAGGGTGGAAAGGTCAAATACTGCAGGGCATGGGTTTAATGTGAAAAGGGGAAAGTTTAAAGGAAGGTTTGCAAGGCAAGTTTTTTTTTAACCAAGAGGATGGTAGCTGCTTGGAACATGCTGCCAGGGGAGGTGGTGGAAGCCGATACAACAGCAATGCTTAAGAAGCATTTAGATAGGTACGTGAACAGGCAAGGAATAGAGGGATATGGACCACGTGCAGGCAGATAGGAATTGGATAGATTGGGATCATGGTTGGGACAGATGTGGTGGGCTGAAGGGCCTGTTGCTGTACTGTTCTGTGTTCTAATGTTTCTTTACAAAGAATGAAAAATTCTTATCTCGAAGATTTCTCTAACATGAGAGACAAATGTTAAATGGAATCATCAACCCTTATTCTCACCAGGTATGGCTTATCCTAAAACTTGTGTGATTGGGCCACATGCATCCAATGATGAAAGGTTTGGATCACCTTTGATCCTGTTGCACAATGCATTTAATTGGTTCTGACAAATGTGATGACCCCCTTCAGTGTTCCACCTATGCTCCCACCCTCCTCTCCTATTAGATTCCATCATCTTCAGCCCTTTGTCACCTCCACCTATTGCCTCCCAGCTTCTGTTGCTATGTCCAGTCTCCTCTCCCCCATCTGTCGATCACCCCTCCTCACCTGGATCCACCTATTGCTTGCCAGTCCTTGATTCATCCCTTCCCTTCACAGATGTCGCCTGACCCACTGAGTTTGTACAGCATCTTGTTTATTCGCTCCCATTTCCAGCATCTGCAGTCTCTTGTGTCTCCACCTTGGGTGTTCTGTTAGCTGAAGAAGTCTGATGCTAGTTAAACAAAAAGGATGACTTCTTTTTCTCCTAAACTATAGAATTGATGGCTATCACGTCTGGTGGTCATTCTTCAAATCAGCCTGCTAATGATGTTGGCTGGCTATTTGACTGTGGAGGGTAGAACAGTTGGATGAAATATTGCCTTTCCCTGCTTTTTAAAACGTAAGTCATTGGGAAACATTGAAGAGCAGAGGGCTAGATAACTTCCTTTTCTTTGTCCTGTGCCCCGCCCCCCCAAGCTGCCTTATTGGGTACTGAGGCCAATTTTCCCCATTCCCTACTGACCAGTCTGGGAGAGAGACTGAGAAGTGATGTTTTCTGGGTCTTGGTTCCAACTCGGGTAGGGATGATGCTATTTGCGGAGTTGATAAACTCTGGTCTAGATTAGGTACCTGACTTAAGTTCAGAGGTGACCTCTCCCTCTGATGCAACCAAGTTCCGTTCTCAGCTGCTGCAACCCCTCAGTGACCCAGATAATTGTTTGCAGAACAATGTGTGTACTCGGGCGGAAGGATTGCCGTCCGACGATGTCAGTCTGGTGAAGCAAAGCCTTTGACTCTCCTCAATACCGCTCGGTTCCAGTCTGCCAGTGGCCAATGTTTTGTAGAATTGGAGGCTAAGGATGCAAGATTAACTCAAACTGAGATGAGAAGCCCAACACCAAACCACCCACCCCATCCCTCGAAGGACAAAACCTTATTTTGTCGATTGATAATAGTGTCCAACACTGGGTCTCTGACAGAGAAGGTCTGAATGTCAGCTGTGGCCTTTGACCCTGTGGGTGTCTTCCAGCTAAAAATGCTCCTTTTGTTTCTGCAAAGTTCAAAGTGGCATTGACACCCACCTCTGTCATGTAAATTACAACCTAGGAGAACACTCTGGGCTTTCAGAGGTCAGCAAACCTGCCTGCGCCTGAATTCACAAATCTTTATTTGTATTTTGCAATCAGTGAACTAAACATCACCTGACCCTTTCCACAATTGTCATTGGTTTAAAGAACATAACAAATTAAGAGCCCCGCATTTATTAACCCTTTAAATTCCATCCAGTTAAATGTTGTCAATAATTGCAAAGAGTGTTTCAGAAACACTGATGTTATAAGGAGTTGGAGACACAAGATATTGATATCTGATATTTATTTATTTGTCACATGTACATCGAAGCACACAGTGAAATGCGTCTTTTTGCATTACTGATAATGTGCTGGGGCAGCTCGCAAGTGTTGCCACTCTTCCGGTACCAAAATAACCTGCCCACAGTTCCTCACCTGTACATCTTTGGAATGTGGGAGAAAACCGGAGCACCAGGAGGAAACCCACGCAGACACGGGGAGAACGTACAAGCTCCTTACAGACAGCGGTGGGAATTGAACCTGAGTTGCTGCCGCTGTAATAGCGTTACGCTAACTGCTACACCACCATGCCACTCAGACTGCAGATGCTGGAATCTGGAGCAAAAAATAAACTGCTGGAGGAACTCAGCGAGTCGAGCAGCATCTGTGGAGGCAAAGGGATAGTTGATGTCTCAGGTCAAGACCTTGTATCAGGACTTGATGGTCGACTATCCCTTTGTGTCCACAGATGCTGTTTAACCAGCAGAGTTCCTCCACCAGTTTGTATTTTCCTGTAATAGAATTTCCTCGTTAAGAGACTAAATCTTTGTCCCTCCCTTTCCAAAAGTGTCTGACTCATGCCAGGGAAGACGAGCTCAATAGGCTCCAACCTCCTCATCTTAAGGCCATGCTCCTTGTTTGAGTTTCAGCAGGCTATTTGACTACTGTGGTCATCGGAACCCCTGCCTGCTGACATGTTTTCCACCAAGAGTTGCTCGAGAGCAATCAAGAGCAGAAACAATGGGGTAATGAATGTTGGCATTAAATAAACTCATAAAATATATTTAAGACAGTGTTAGATAGATTTTTGCATAGTAGGGGAATTATGGGGAAAAGGCAGGTAAGTGGAACTGAGTTCACGGCCAGATCAGCCATGATCTCATTGAATGGCGGAGCAGGCTCAAGACAGGCCAGATGGCCAACTCCTGCTCCTGTTTCTTATGTTCTTGTAATCTGCAACCCCCAACTCCCCACAAGGAAACAATATTCACTGAAAGTGCTCTGTTACCACTGATCTCGATTCTCCTGCCTGAGCTCCAAAAGACACTCCCTTGGTGGCTACAGAATACTCACATCTTTAAGGGAGGCCATTCAGCCCCTGGAGTCAATACTAGCTCTATGTCAGAGAAATAAAATCAGAAAAATGATAGAAAGGTCTCAGACCTGAAACATGACTTTTATTTCTCTTTTCATAGATGCTGCCTGAATTTTTCCACTCTTTCTGTTTTATTTAGAATTTCTAGCATCTGTAGTTTTCTTCATTTGCATTTATTTTGCAAGAGAAATTGAGCTAATCCCACTCACTGCCCATCCAGCTGTGCAAGTTCTTTCGGGGACTTCTCCATCTCCCTTTTGAATGCGACCACTCTCTGAATCAATAAAAGTTCTTTCTTGGATTAAATTCTTTTGCCAGTCACCTGCATTCTGTGTCCTGTAGCTCAAGCCCTTTCCAACAATGGGAATAACTTGCCCTCCATGATTTTAAATACCTTGATCACATCCCCTTGCAACCTTTTCTCTTCCAAGGAGCATAATCCCAGTCCAGTTGATCCATATCACTATAGTCCCTCATCACTGGAATATTTTTATCAATCTCTTCCATTTCTTCGCAAAAACCTTTACATCTCTACTAAAGTGTGGCCCTAGACCTGGATGCATTACTCCAGTTGTGGCTTTGACAGTATTTTTTTAAAGTTTCAGGATTTCCTTGCTCTTGTCTCTGTGCCTTCATTCATAAAGTCCAAGGTCAACTAGATTTTGTTTTAGCCATTTTCCCTCTATAACAAGGAGCAGATGATTTATCTACTTTAGGTGCAGCTAATACCTCCTCTTTATCAATTTTTATTCCATTCACCAACTCAGCTGCATCTTCCTTTGCTCAGACACCAGCAGCATCTTTCTTCCTTGTTGAAGTTAGATGTAGAATACCTATTTAAAGTTTCAGTCCTGCCCACTGCCTCCACGAGTGGATCTCCTTTTTTGTTTTATTATACCTACTCGGAGGTATAATACATACCAATTCACCTACCAGTACATGTTTGGGATACAGGAAGAAATGGGAGTATGTGGCAGAAATCCATGTCCTTACCAGGATAACATGCAAACTCCACACTGACAGCACCCGAGGCAGATACACTGCCTGCTGTGCCACCTGGGGCAAGAGTACATCAAACACAGCAGGAGGCTAGCAGGAAATGTTTAGACAACGGCAGCATGTATGTGCTGTTCATCTGAGGTCTTTGTCAATGGGAAGGCCTTTCAAAAATGAGGAACTTTGCATCGGGGACCACATACTTTCCAAGAATGAGATATGAGACTGTAGATGCTGGAATCTGGAGCAACAAATAAGAGCTGGAGGAACTCAGCAGGTCACGCAGCATCTGTGAAAGGATGTGGACAGTTGATGCTTCGGGTCAAGATCCTTCAGCTGCAGTCCATTTCCCTCCGCAGATGCTGTCAGACCTGCTGAGTTTCTCCAGCTTCTTGCTTGTTGCTACCTTCCAAGATTGCTTGACCAGAGCAGAATGAAATGATTTTGGTGACCAAAGGACGTGCATTTAAACCAGCGGTGATTTTGTATTTCTTTCTTCTCGTTTCCCTTGGTTAGGGGGAAGACGTGTTTGGGATTGAGCCACAACAGCTCCTAAAGTGTAGAAGCTTCACGACCTTTAACTCTTCCACAACTGAGCCAGAGAAATGTCTCAACGATACTCGGACAGTAACCTGGAAGAAAAGTCCCAGGCCTTGCTGCTGGAACAGAAGTTTGGATCAGACCTGCAGATTAACCCTGATGCTGAGAATTTGAGCCCGACCAATGGGAAATGTCCACTGTTGGGACTGGACAACCCGGCGCTGTCCAGTGCCAGCTCCATGCCGTCACTCTCAGACGTACCGAAGGTGGTTTTGAGCACGGAGAGCGCAGCGGCATTGAAGTTGGGACACCAGCAGATCATTCCCAGCAAGCTGGCTGAGAACACCAAGACCAGGCAGCGACGGCAGGGCACCTCGCCCATGGGCAGGCAGGACAGCGGGCGCAGGGAGGTCCACAGCATGCCGCCTACTGACCTGTGCTATGAGGATGGGAAGGAGGCAGGGGGCTTAGGCGGGACCCTGCAGCGCAATCGGCGCAATAAGTCGTACAAAGTGGCGACCGGTGGCTTCACCGACTTCTCGGACGAGAAGGAACTGCTGCCGGTGCCCACACTGATGGCTGTCCCAGAAACGGCAGCTGTGCAACCGGCTCGGAGCCCAGGCAGGACCAAGGTAAGTGAGGCCAAGGCCCATACCCTCTCATCACAGCTACACTGCGCTTCGTTAGCCGTGAATAAAATGCCAGCAATGTTCGCTATTGCTGGTAGCACTTGTGATCACTGATGGGGCTGGAGGCGTTGGTGACTCCCACTGCTGCCTGTGGAACTCTGGGGTTGATGCACTTTACATCTGTCCTCTGGCTTGAACCTTTCCACATGTATGCAAATTTCATAGAGTCATGAGCAACTAAGGAGATGCTGGAGGAACTCAGTGGGTCAGGCAGCATCTGTAGAGGGAAGTGGACAGTCGACATTTCAGGTCGAGAGTCCAGACGAAGGGTCTTGACCTGAAACATCGACTGTCCATTCCTCCAGTATCTTGTTTGTTGCTCCAGATTCCAGCATCTGCTTCCCTTGTGTCTTGGAGTCATAGGCTGATACAGCACAGAAACAGGCCCTTCAGTCCACCGATCCCATGCCGACAATCAAGCACCCATTTTCACCCCAATCCATTTTATTCTCCCTATGTTCCCATCAGCTCTCCCTCGCACCCCTACCAGATTCTATCTCTGACTTTACTGGTTACTGTGTACAATTAGCCTACCAACTTGCACATTATTGAGAGAGGGGAGGAAACTGGAGCATCTGGAAGAAACCTTTGTGGTTATGGAGAATGTGCAAACTCCACACAGACAGCACTGGAGGTCAGGATTGAACCCAGGTCGCTGGAGCTGTAAGGCAGCAGATCCACCATTCGAAGAAGAATCGACTGGCTGAAACCAAAATAAAAGCTGACAAACTGTGTTCCTCTTTCCACACATGCTGCCTGACCTACTGAGTCTTTCAGCATTTTCTGTTTTTATTTCAGATTTCCAGCATCTGCTTTTTTTTTGTTATATTTACATTGGCTTCCCACTAGGACTAGGCCCTGATAGGTCGGGTGCCCGAATGCAGCACAACCTACCCTGCTGGAATTTGGGGCAGAGGGGTAGGGTGTGGAAATGTAACCCCAGGGGTCTAAGGGGAGGAACAATCCTCTGCTGAGGTTATTAAAGGGCAAGGGGTGGTTGAGAATCCAGTAATTAATGGATATTTATTTAAACAAGACTTAGCATAGTTTAAGGTAAGAACAGTAGCTATAGAATAGAAGTGTATCTACTGAATTGTCCGATATTCTGGATGCTTTGCTGATTTTGTTATTTTAAAACTTTCCTCTTTCTAGCGGACTTTGGGAAGGAAGAAAGGCCCCAGAAATCGGAGCTCCTTCAAGGATGGTAAGAACCGTGAGCATCAGTTCAGCTCTTGCCTGTCAGCAGGGCAGACAAGGGAGCTTTGAGGCTTTGGAGTGAGGTCAGTCTGGGAACTAGGTTTTCAAATAGAGTGGGCCAGACCCAGAAACGGAATGGATCCAGAAATTAGATAAACAACTGCTAAACTAAAAACAGAAACTGCCCTAAAGTGAGAGGGAGGAAGGGAATGTGTTGGGGATCCAGAAGAGAGTGAGGCAAGAGAAAGGGAAAAGGCGACCCAAGCGAGACTGGGGAGAGAGAGTAGGGGTCTCTGGGAGTGAGGAGGAGGGAGTGTGTTAATGACCCCAGTGAGACTGGAGAGAGGGCGTAGGGGACCCCAGTGAGAGGAGGATGAGTAGGAGACTCCGGTGAGTGTAAGCAGAGGGGGTAGGGAACTTTGCTGAGAGAGAAGGGAGGAGAGTGTCAACACCTTGGAGACTGAATGACTTAACTGGAGGCAACACAAGGTGTGAGCTTGTTAAACTGGTACAGGATCACAAACTAGCTAGGGGCTGTGGGATTTGTTTATTGTCTGTTCTGGGTCCAATGCAGTGAGGAGTTTTAATGAGCTGATTTGTAATTCAGAATAGTTCAGCAAACTCTTTGAGCAAACCTGTTACATTCCCCATCACCCTACCAGCCTGCCGCACAGCCCATAGTGCAGGACACAGCACTGAGCAGGCCCCTGGAGCAGGATAGAATTGGTTTATCTGAGAGCTGCGTCTCTGTCTGTCAGCAATGGATGCAGGCCAGCCAGCAGACAAACCCATCCTGGGGGCTTTCTGCCGTTTTTCCCTCTTGGAAGGCCTGGGAGGCTTGTTCCAGGGTCCAGACGGACTCAATAACCAGGGGGCATGTGTGTTTGGGCCGGGCACTTTGTATGAAACCGTCAGCTCCTTCCTGAGTAAACTCCTCTCCTCAGACCCGAGGCTATACCAGGAGGTGCGGGAGAGGGGCCTGGCCATCGTTCCAGAATCAGATGATGACTTGTTGGACGACACGGAGCATTTGGAATCCACGGAGCCCAACGACAAGATTGTTGTTCAGAATTACCGCCCACCACAGATGACCTGGAGCCAGTTACCACAGGTGAGTTCTCTCACTCCAGGGCTTCTTCCTGTTTATCTGGTGCTGTGCATTTCCTCTGTTTAGTTTCTCGTTTCTATTTTTGGGTTTATTTTGTACCCAGCGCACCATCCAGACTAATATTGCCAGAGCAGTGCTAAGGGAGAACAGCAAATGCCAAGGGCACTGTCATTCCAGAATCAGAATCAGGTTAATTATCACTGACGTATGTCAATTAAATATGACAATTGAAACAATGCCCCTTCAGCCTGTTTTAAAGATCATGTTGGCAGTTCTTTTCTCAAGATGCCAGAGGGGATTTCCCTGGTATTTTGGGAAAACATTCCTTTCTCAAACCCAGTGGTTTGTATTTATATCCTGCCCTTAAGGAGCAAAATGTTACAAGGGTGCTTCACGGCACGTTACCGAAGGAATTTACACAGAGCCACAGATCGGGATGTGGTCGAAGGAATAGAGTGGAAGGAATGTTGGGAGGACTGGAGGGGCCAAGAAAGTTCAGATAGGAATTCCAGAGCCAAAAGTCCAGGTTGCTGATGGTGAAGCGATCAAATTCAGGAATGAGCAAGGGCCCAGAGTTTATTTCTGGAGATTTCCACAAAGGGAAGAAATTCTAGCAAAAAGTTGTGGTCAATGGAGTTGGAGGAAAGAATTTGAACAGCAATCCACCCTCCGCTTCTACACTTTACACGCAACCAAAAACAGATCAGCTGCTTTTTTTTTCCCCCCAATCATGGGATCTTACTGTGTGGAAAATTGCTCTACAAAACAGAGAAGGCAATTCAAAGGCACTTCGTGGGTTGTAACATGCCTTGCAATGTACTGATGTGAAAAGCAGCATCTAACTGCAAGCTTGTGGCAAGTTCCTTTACCCTTTGGGTGCTGCTGCAACTGTACTGATGTTCCAGGGCTCATGAACTGTTACTGATAAATACCTATTGACAACGTTGCTTCTGCCTGTTTGCAGGTTTTAGAGAAAGGGATTCTGCATAGGCTGTCGACTGAGGAACGCAAGAGACAAGAGGTGAGCACTGGAACATGGGAACGTTGCCAAAACAAAGAGGGAATTGAGAGAAATAACCACAAGCAGAAGGGACGTAGAAGTCAGATACTCTTAAGTTAGCATCAGATGAGATAGTATGGGACAGCAGCAAGTGAGGAGTTTGGGTCTACAGTATGGGACAGCAGCAAGTGAGGAGTTTGGGTCTACAGTATGGGGCAGCACCAGGTGAGGGGTTTAGGCCCTCAGTACCAGTCATTGCGAATGCCGATTAAAAATTGGATCACAAGAGGATAATTTGAGAAATCGTTTGATGCATGGTTGGGCTTCTAAAACCTTATAAGGTGGATGAACTGCACTGGGCAGAATTTCACTGAGTGAGTTCCATGAGCATATTATTTCGTCTGCATTAGAATCCCATTGGCCTCTGTAATTGAACGCAAAGACAGTTTCAGAAGACCTGGTGACTTAGGCAACACTGAGGCCTCCCGAGGGTTCTGATTGAATGCTATGATTTGGGCAGTGCTGGGGCAAACTGAGATTGTGACTTTGGCTTGTCTGTGGCTGCACAGAATATACAGCACTGATACAAACCATTTGAGCAGCAGGCTTGCCGCCTTGTTAACCCTTCACACACTCCTCCTTCAGCAACCCCATCAATGTACCCATCTTTTCCCTCTGTGATCAGTTCAGCCACTCCCTGTTCCATCTTTGCTCCACTCCTGGTGCATGTCAGATGTTCCTAAATTTCCTGTTGGAATTCTCACCATCAGTGTGTTCTGTGTCCATCTGTGACCTTCCAACGTTTCAATGGCCTTGATGAGGTCATGGCCTTCCCCTGCTATGAGAAAGGACCCCGAGACTGCTCGGGTTTTCCTGATGGTTCTAACTCCATCTCATAACCCTTGTTTACATGTTCTGTGATATAGCAAAGTGTTCAGCATCCTTAGTAGTGCCTAACCAAGGATTGAAATTAATTTAACAATTCTTTCCTGAGTGTTTGATCCTTAAAGCTGACAGAGAAATTTCTCAGTCCCGGAGGGGACTGAGCACTGCCCAGTAGTTCCTGCCAGAGAATAAACTGTGAGCTAGGATTTTTAATGAAAACATGATTGGTTTCAGATACAATGCTTTCTAGGGTGGAATATCTTGCAGGTACTCTCACTCCAGGCTCTTGTGATTTAAGGCCACATTGGAAGTGGGTCCAGGCTGTGTCCCACAGGTGAGGGCTAATTATTGAGCTCCATTCCCTTCCTCTCCACAGGCCATCTTTGAGATCATTGTGTCTGAGTTCTCCTACCAGCACAGCCTGAATGTCCTGATTGAGATGTTCAAGAATTCAAAGGAGCTGCAGAAAACCATGACTACAACTGAACACCACCATCTCTTCTCCAACATCTGTGACATTCAGGAGGCTAGTAAGAGGTGAGATGGATGAAGGAAGGGATGGTGAGAGAGGAGGAAGATTGGGGAGGGGAGAGTCTCTAGATCTGTGCCATTATAATGAGCCTTGTGTGGTGGGATGCACATTCCCTGGTACAAACTCTCAACATTAATCCGTTGAATAATCCCAGTTGGGTTTAGTGATGGAGAAGCTCTCGGTTCATTATCCATGGTGTAAGTGTACTAACAGCTCCAAGTAAAAGCCCTGCTGTCTTCCCACACATTTCACCATCTTGAGGTAGCTGAAAGCCCTTTACGGCAAACAAAGTGCTGTAGGAAAAAAGGGTTTAGTTTAAGATTCCTGTAAATGGGTGATTGGTGGTTGGTGCAGACTGGGTGAGCTGAAGGGCTTCTTTCTGTGCTGTATGTGTCTATGACTCAATCATTGTTCTCATGTGAGAAGAGATGTGGGAGATCTGATTTAGGTCATTCCTCTAAACTCTCTTCACCCCCGAACAGGGTATCCTAGACGTTTTCCCCTCGGTTCCTGTGAGCCATTGGACGTGGCGGTGGTCTAAGGAGTCTGTTGCAGTGCAGGGTATTTTTTCTCTCTCCTGTGATTGCTGACACTGCTGAACGTACTGAAGTACAATTCATAGGCACTGGGTAGCCGCCTGGTCTACACTCAGGACTGAGTGGGCTATTTGACTGCAAAAGCATCACAGAAATTGAACTACTCTGTGATAACCTGACACTGCTCAGCAAGACTGTAGTAGTGCTCATGCCCTCCTTCCCAGCAGCAGGAGCATTTAATCCAATTGTGTCACTCCAGCAAGGCCCATCGTGCATGTCATGTGATGGCCATCACAGGTGAATATCCCACCACTGCTCAATGTCTAGATAATGGTAGGACCCTACAATGAGGCACGGTTGACATAACTAGAAACTGCATGTCCTGGAAGAGTTCAACTTTTTACTGTCCCAGAGACTTCAATTTTGGAGGAACGTAAATATAGTTTGTATAGAACAATACCACAACCAGCTGGAATGGAAATGATTGTGTTATTCCTCTGCTCAAACCCAGTGGGTAAGCTCGCACACAATGAAGGGGTGAAGTGGACTGGTGGACTTTGCCCTCCTTCTGTGCCACAATGCTTCTCTGACCTTGCAGCAAGATTCAGTGTCCTCTGGAAATGGGGAGAGAGAACTCCCCAGCAGGTTCACAGGTGGCATTGACTCCAAGCAAAGCAGCCCAGTGAAACCTAGTTTGTCAGCTTTGCAGAGCTTGATTGGTGCTCCAGACCAACCCTGTAATATGATCGCTTGCTGCAGAAACAAGTGGCACAGTGTGTCCGCAGGTCAGGCAGCAACAGCCCTGCACAGATGCACAGTTCCCCAGGACTGGCTGACATGTGCACCATTCTACCAGTAACCTAGCCGCCTACTTACAGCTGATCTGTTGTTTGGAAACAATTAAAAAGAGAAAAATTTCTCCATCCAAGCTACATTCAAGGCCTGGTCTGTTCCCAACTTTCACTGGAATCAGCCTTGTAATATGTGTAGTGCTCATGTCCCAACTTGCCTGGATCAGCCACTGGGGGAAAAATCTCATTCACCTTTCACTTCTACTGTGTTGCCCCGATCAGGCCAACCTTGCAAGCATCTGGCTTGCAAACACTGATGCCACACCCAGTGTTGCGAGTTAAGGCAGATGATGCAAACCGGGTAGAGGTAGGTTTTAGGGAACATCTGAAGGAATGAGGTTTAAGGATGGAGTTTCACCTTGTGGCCAAAGCAACTGGAGGCCTGGCCACCAGTGATTACAATGGAATTCAAGGGCCTGATTTGCAGGAGCGCAGAAATCTCACAATTGTAGGGCTGGAGGAAGTTACAGACTTAGTGAAGGGAATTTGAACACAAAGGATTAGAGTATTTTTAAAAAATTGAATGGATGGGAGGCTGTGGTGCAAAATTGGACATGGGTGGCAGAGTTTGGGATCAGGGGGAGCTAATGCAGAGCAGAAGGTGAGAGGAGAGCAATGAATTAAAGGTGTCTAGGGTGGGTAAGATTAATAGAGGCACTTCCAATTTCAAAGAAAATTCAATATTAAGAGGAAGATTTCTGCCACTGGGGTAACTGTTAATCATTGGATTCACAGAGACAGGGGAGATTTGAATTTCTGGGTAGTACAGGACACCAGTCACATCACAGAGGCTTGAGAAATGGCAGAGAAGGTAAAGTACAGAAAAATGTGCAGGACAGACAAGCTCCTGAACTCTGATGCTTGGAGTTTTCTAGTGCAGCATTTGGAGTTGCAGAATCTTTGTGCTCATTTGTTCAAGTCACTCTGTTGGCATAGAATCCACATCCCTTAATCTAAACAGATGAGATCATCCCTAGATTTGAATGGGTGTTGTGGATGTCATCAGATCTTAATCTCTGTTGATAGGGGCATAGAACTGATGGTGAATTGCCAGGTTTCTGGTTACAGAG
>JARFYF010000059.1:21447614-21463135 GCA_030265395.1 Rhina ancylostomus | reverse complement strand
TGATGTGTGAGGGTAACAACATCTAGAAATTGGATTTATCATATTTCTTTACAACACAGGAGGTCATCTTGGCTTATTGAGTATGCCAGATACAGAGCAATCCCATTTCCTCCTAATTTTCCCTGTAACATTCCCATCAACTCCCCCCATATTCTACCACTCACTTACACATTAGGGGAAATTTAGCAGTCAATACCCCACCAATCCACGTCTTTGGGATATGGGAGGACATGAGTGCAGCCAGGGGAAACCCAGACAGTCACAGGGAGAACATGCAAATTCCATACAGCATTGGAGATGGAGATAGAACCCAGGTCAGGGAGAGAGAAATTGTGGCAAATGGTGGGGCACAGGGGAGGCAGGAGAGGGATAACGGAACAGGCATCTTCAGATGAAGAGCCTCATCCACACAGAGTAGGCTGGTCAAGGCCCTCGGTGGCCCCAAGTGATAGCATTTGCATGACAGATCCAAGCTTCCACATCCTCAAGGTATCAGTGTCAAGTACTGTTAGAAAGGAGATTTTTAATACTATAAATGGCAGGAGGGAGGAGATTCATAAAAGTGGGGCAATTTTAAATCACACGTGGTTCACTGCTTTCTCAAAGGTGTACTCCTTGTTTCATTGAAAGTTAAAGCTCATAGGTTGCAACCTTCTAATCCAATTTCTGTTACTAAATAATTAATTTGCAACACGTGCTTGGTGACATCATCACATGCATGAAAATGCAATGGTGAGTGACAGAAGGGCAAATTGCGACAGGAAGTCTCTGGTCCAATTTCCTGACTGGTGGGATTCCAAGAGGAAATGGAAGAAAACAGTTCAAAATCATGCCCCAAATACTTTTTCATGTACAATTTACGCATAAGTAACAGGTGCACATGGTATTTGTCTCATCCAGTTTTAGACTTAAGGTCTGCCTTTGTAGTGTGCAGCCAGTGTTATATGTAGGCCAGATAAGGGAGAAATAGTTGCTTTCTAAAGGACAGTGGTCAACTATTGGGCTTTTATGATAATCCAGCTGTTTTATCCAGCACTGGCCCACAACCAGTAGAATTAATGAAATAACTTTCCCAACTTAAAAATATGGCTTCATAACCTTCAATTTGGCAGTACTTGTCCACTTCTCTCACACTCTCTGATATACCTCCACTGATTCTTTCCTGTTATGCTGCCACATCACCATTGGACACATCACTGCAGCATACATTCTTTATGTGTGTGGATATTCAACTGCGTGAGGCAGAGCAAGTCAGACTCTGACGTGTGGCATGGAAAATACAGGAGGAAAGGGGTTAGGATGGGCAGCTTCAGCACACTAATGGATGGCAGAACAATCAATCCCCTCCCTTGCTCTGTGGGCACAGAGGCCAATTCTACTTCCTTGCAGTTGAGCTCTGATAACCATGCAGAGACCAGGATTTAGACCCCTGACTCTTTTCCTGGTGTAGATCATATCACACAGGGCAGTGTATTTTTACATGAAATGGGGAAAACCATCAATTGTAAATATTACAACCTTTTCACATGATTATTTTTAAAACATTTAGTCAAATGGGAGCAGTTATGTTGTAGGTATTTCTTCTGGTAATTGCCTTTTCCTGCAGAGGCAATGCTCAGAAACTTCACTAATGATAGCGCTGATGTGCCTCTGCATCATCCTCTTAATGTAATAGAGACTCTAAAGGACAGATAGGGGAAGGTCACTTACGTCCTCAAGTCTGCCCCCACACTGTACAATAACAGAAGCACAGTGAGCAGACACATTCCACCCTCTCCCTTGCAGCATAGAGTCTCCCAGAGACGGAGGGAAAAAAATAAGGAAACATAAGGGAAAATAAAACTTCCCTGTTAGTCTCCTCAGATACCTGGAAGATTACACAGCCCAAAGAAGAATTACTCAGAAAGGCCAAAGTGCCAAACATGGCCTCTTGCCTTCGGGTCAAGAGCTCACTGATGCACATCCTGCTCTTGGTACAGAATCAAGCCTGACGCACCGGTGTAATACTTAAGGAGCACAGAATACTTAAGTCAGGGATTCTGCCTTTCAATGAAAAGTGAACCCAGGGTGTCCTCTCTGATGCTTTAGGATTTACCTCTCAAACAGCATGTAAAGAAACAGCTTATCCAGCAGTTCTCTCAATGGCACTTGTGGGATCTTGCTGTGCACCCTCTTGACATTACTGCAGCACCAGAGAGTACTCTGTTGCCTGCCAAGCCCTTTGGGATGCTGTGAAGTGGGGAAAAGGTGCTATCCATGCAGGAAGGGAAAGTGGGTTGCAACGTTTACTTACCCACAGTCTGCTCCACACGGTGCTTGCTGTACAGTGCATAACACGTGTAGCAATTCTTCCTGTGGTAGTGGTAGCGGCCACCAGACCCTGACCCATTCACTGTGGCCAAGACACAAAGCAGTAACGATAACGTGAGCCACAAGCCCTGGCTGAGCTTCATGTCCACCTTCGGGAGAGCGAGAGCTGAAACAAGTGGTCACCTTCTGCACGGCTATCACCTCCCACTTCTCTCAGAGCCTGGGAGGCTGGAATGACAGCAACTGATTGGGAACCTCACATGGAGCAGCTAGTGCTACAGTGGACAAGTTGCAAAATGCATTCTCTCTTTCCCTGCTACTGTCCTGAACTGGGTTGTTGGAAGAACCTCCTCCAGCTTTAACAGTGTCTCAGCTCAGGGCCAGCCTCCCCAGGTAAGGATCCGCCCACTCTGTCAACAGTCCAATGCTGAGCAAAAAACAAAGCTACTTGCAAAAAAAAACAAATCACATTCCTTAAAAATTAAAATGATAGAGAAACATTCCTGTCCGATGCCTCTCAAGCTACAGGCCTTCTAGTCATAACTGCTTTAAAGCCGAGCTAGGATCTCAGCCTGGGTTGTTAATGGAAAGAAACAATCCAAAACTGTACAGCTCAGTAATTCTGCAACTCAGAGAGGGTTTCCATTCAAGCCTGGTCCAATTATTTCTTTTTTTTAATTTATAAATTCTTTTTTCTGCTGCTCTGCAGTGTTGGCGCGCTCCACAATAACCCACTGCAATGGTTGTCACTGCTTTTCGTGTTAAAAGGACTCCAGCAACTTTTTTACATTCAGAACTATTAAATAGAAAACAGATGCTTGGTTATTTTTTTTCTTGATTACCAAAACCACGAATCATTTAAACTAGAGAGACAGACTCTGGATAGCAAAGGAGAAAGAGAGACAAAGAGAAAGAGACAGAAAGTGAGAAAGAAATAGGGAAACAGAAAAAAACAGAGAGAGTGACACACAGAAAGTGATAGGGAGATAGAGGGAGAGATACAGGAAATCAGAGAAATGGACACAGAGAGAAAAGGGACTGAATGAGACACACACACACACACACACACACACACACACACACAATTTTATTTATATATATAATTCTATTTATTTATTTATGATATTTATAAAAAGGAGTTAGACAAGTTGAGAGGTAAACAAGCCACAAGTGGGTGCACGAAGTTTACTGTTGCTGTTCACACTATTGCGCTTATCAAATGTCCTCAGACTTCCTTTAGAGACTTGGGCAAGCAGCCAAAAGGCACTCTCTCCCTCAACTAGGTCTATGCCAGCACACTGTGTTCACTGAGGGTCTCAGGACAGTATTCAACACTGACTGCTAGGGTCCAGAGGTTAGGTTTGAAGATCACTCTCACATAACTGCATTTATTTTCTTTTGTTTACATTGCTTTTTTCATACATCTGTTAAAGTCTTTATTGAAACAGATGCTGCGGATTAAAGATGTAACGAAGGGAGAAAATAATATGATTTAAGGAAGTTATGTCAAGCCTCAGAGTCAGGTCCAAATTCTTTGGTGCTAACTAATCAGCAATGAGGAGCAGGTAGAAGTCCCAGGCCATTAGCTGCACGCTCAGAAAAGACAAATATCCCCCACTCACCCGATGTCCATGTGCTTTAGCACAACTCTTGGGTCACAGCCAGATGTTGGGTCTGAGCCACACCCAAAGCAGAGCATTAGCGTCACGGTCCATTTCCAACCCCGTCCCGCAAGTCTATGTGAACCAGTGGCTGTCACAAAGAATCTGAACAAATCATCTCACAAAGCATCTGTGAACCCAACAAAGACTCTGTCTGTCTTCTCCATTGCCCCTGTACGTTAATGCTGATTCCCACGCACCCCAATCCCCAACAGTTCCAGAGATGAATGGTAAGGTTCAATCCTACTGCTCAAGTCAGTTCCAGTATTCTTCCGTTTTGGGTGAGTACTTATATAGCACAAGTACGTATACTTAAAAGACTCTGCATTGGCTACAAGGTACTTTGGGGCTTGCTGAGACAACTAAAATCAATATATTAATGCAAGTTGGAATCTTTGAGTCATTACAGCATAGAAAGAACCCATTCAACAAATCAATTCCATGCCGACTCCAAGAGAGACCAGTCAGACAATTCCTGCACTTGTACGAAAACACAGATGCTCTTTCTTCATATTTATTTACGGGATCATTGTTGGCTTGAACACTCAGAACTGTTCAAATTAACCTCATGAGGTATGTTACATTCACTTGCGAGAGCTGACACGGGCTTAGCCTAGTGTTGACTCTGAAAGAAGGCAACTCTGGCAATGCAATGCTCCCTGTTCTCCACTGGCAGTGTCAGCCTAGATCATGCATTAATCACTGGAGGGGAACTCAGAGCTAAGAGTGTTACCTACTGAGCCAGACTGACCATAAGGGTCGTTCGTTCTCTCTCTGTCTCTCTCTCTCTCTCTCTCTCTCTCTCTCTCTCTCTCTCTCGTCCTTTGACTCTTATCATTCTCTTGTTCTTCTCTATTTCCATCTATCTCTCATTATTCCTCAGAATCACTGAGTCCTGTGTTTTGGTCCCTTTGTCTTTCTCTCTGTCTCTGTCAATTGGTTTCTCCTCCCATGTACTGGAAGTCCACATCTCATTTTTCTGGGATTCCCGGCATTACATTTGGGAATGCCTCTAAGGTCTTTTGCAAATCAGTCCCAACTTTTAATGGAGTTTCTTCGGGTTTGAACTGTTTTGCTTTAATTTAACAATTTAACTTATTTCTAAATATCTTATGGGTTTGAAATGATTTATTGCTTTTTATTTTGAAAAAAAATTACATTTTAAAAATGATTTCCTTTAGTAGAGTTTATGAATGTATCTGAACGTCAGAGACATTTTAAAAATGTTAAATTCAAGTTTAGGTTTTGTCAGAAGGCAAAGCTCTGCTATAAGACACAACCAGAGACATGGGGACAAGGATGCTACAAGGGATTACCAGGAGAGATGGAGTTAGAAAGAGAAATACATGATAGAATTAGTGAGAAAAACTGTAAGAGGCAGTGACAAGTTTGGCTGCCCATATCTGTCAGTAAGTCCCCGACTCTCAACATACACCTGAAAGCCCAGGACTGAGGTCACTTCGCTGGTGGCCCCATTCAGAACCGCTGGCCACTGCCAGCATGAATCGGTCTGTGCTGTTATTTCCCTTATGACCACTATAGAGTCAAAATAAAGCAATAAATGTCTGGAAATAATAACATTGTTTAAATATTTTGTTAAACAGCAAAGAAATCCAATCTGCTCTACCTCTTTAGCCCACAGGCTGTGGGGCCCCATGTGTCGAAAGTTGCAGGTTTGGTGATACCTGGTTACAGTCTGAAGGAGATCAAGCGCCCTGTTAATGACTGGAAGATCTTGTGCTCCATCACTCTCTTGTTTATGTTTTTCTCTCTCCTTTTTGGCTTTCCTGCTCCTGGGCTGCCTCCTCTCTTGCTCACTCGCTTCCTCACTGTGTCTTACATTCTCTCTGCAGTTATCTTTCGATCAGTTTGCATGCTTCCATTTTTGTCTCATTTTTTCCTTACTTTACACAGTTCCTCTCAGACAAGTTTTCTTTCTCTATAAGGCCGTCTCCTTGTTCACTGCCCTCTTACAATCACTCTCTCGAAGATAATGGTGGTTCTTTTTCTTTCTCACAGCCTCATGGTTTTCCTTCCTTGCTCAACACTCTCTCATTCTTCTCCATCCTTCTCTCACTTTCTCAAAGTTGCTTCATCTCTGGTTCATCCCACTACCTTTCCATTTGTCTCTGGCATTTGGTCTGTCCCCTAGAATTTTTCATCTTTCCTATATCTTTTTCCCAGGGTCAAAATGTCTAATACCAGAGGGCATGCATTTAAGGTGAAAGGGGGTAAGCTCAAAGAAGATTTGTGGGGTAAGTTTTGTTTTACACAGAGAGTTCTGTGTACCTGGAATGTGCTGCCGGGGTGGTAGTGGAGGAAAATACAATGGAGGCACCTAAAAGGCTCTGAGATAGGCACATGAATGGGATAGGCAGAGAGTGGAGAGATATAGACATTGTGTAGACAGAAAGGACTAGTTTAGTTAGGTGATTAATTACTAGTTTAATTAGTTTGGCACAACATCATGGGCTGAATGGCCTGTTCCCGTGCTGTATTGTTCTATGTTTTCTGTTCTATATGTGCTCACTAGCCAATCTTTTTGGGGAAAGAAACACATCCTCCAGCATTCATCCAGTTATATTTATTTAGCAAGGGTTAAACCCAGTTCTACAGTGCGATTATACACTCCAAAACCCTCAGGAGCTGTATGCAGAAAACCATGGGTCAGCCTTAAAGGGAATTTTCAATCTTCAATTCTTTTACAACTTTAAAGGGATCTGTTAAAATTGAAAATGTTACACGCTTATAAGGAAATCTTAAACCTGAACATTGCATCTGCCTATGTTTTGGTCTATTAAAACCCCTCTCTGGATCCTTGTCCACAGGAGCAGACTGCGCAGCACATTCTGTCGTCCAACAACTGTCAGTGCGGGTGGGCTCAATGTTAACCAGCTCAGAACTGCTGCAGGGAGCTCAGCAATCAGCTGTCACATGAATGCCCTTGGATAGGAGAGTTTCATTCATGCAGAAGTCTGCCTCAGACAAGAAAAGTGCATTCCACACCTGCAGTCAGCTCTGATTTCCCTCCTGTTGTGTATTAATGGATAAATATCGGGCTATATTACACCCAGGTGTTAGCATTCAGACAACGCAGCAAAAGATAAGCATTCCTTTAATTTGGTCAATGTGAAAATATCCTCTAATGTGTTCTTTCTTTGGTTGGTAGGTGCAGTTTGATTAAATCAAGTCAACTGGGTTCAATTGGTAAGATCAGGTTAGAGTGATTGGATCCCAGGTTTTCAAAGGGTCAACCGTGAGAGAAAGGAGAAACAAACACCATATGTCTGTAGCAAATATATCATGTTCAAACCCTTCACATCACCCACATCTGCAAACCTATCAACCAGCAACACTATCAAACACCGATCAGTAAACCCATCAAACTGCAGCAAACGCATCAATATCAGAACATTTATCACACACCAGTAAGCACATAACTGCACACTTAAACCACATCAGGAACTGCATCAAACAGCAGCAAATCCATCAAAAACATACCAGTAAATCCATTGATAGCAGGTCTGTCTCATACATGCACACACAAACACACACTCACACACTTACTCACTCACATCAGTAAATCATGTCAAATATGCACTTAAACCAATCGTGCACATAACAGTAAAACCATCAAGCACATCACTAACACACACCTGTAAATGCCTCAACCTCATATACACTAGTGTTGAAGATGAATTGCCTCTGCTACAGTGCTGAGGAGTTTGAGGTGACAAATGGTACCCATGTGAAATCCACAAACTCTGCTATGGTCTTGAACTGTTGCATGCCTCTTCTGCTGCTTGCACTTGGCCTCCATGTGCTCTCATCAGAAAAACCCCAAGTGCTCGATCCATTCCCAGGTGCTTCCCTGTTGGTTTGAGCAATCTTGAGGCAAGCCAGGGAGGATGTTACACTTTTCAAGGAGACTTTGAGAAGATCCTTGAAGCAATTCCTCCATCCCTCTTGCTGTGATGGAGGCTAGAATAGAGTACTGATATCAGGCATACTGATATTGTGGGTCATCCATTAGCTCTGCTTGATTATAATCAGAGCCTCAATGCTGGGGATCTTAGCCTGGGAGAGGATTTGGGGAAATTTGCAGAGGCAGCATTGCTCCAGTGTTTTCAAGTGCCTACTGTTGGTTGCCCTTGCCTTTGATGCATATAAAAGGGAAGATATCACTACTACTGGGTTTGAGGTCTTAGCTTTGATCTTGAAATACTAAACTTCATAGGTGACCAAAGGCAACGTTCATATATTGGAGACAGTAATGGATACTGTCATCACTGACTTTCCTTGTTGAGTTCACTCCTATGATGTGGGTAATGATACACACCAATCAGGGTCTAGTCATGGATCTTGATCGTTTGGAGGAGTGTTGTGTGTTAGGGGTAGGTTGACTAAGGACCTTCCTAGTGTTTAGTGTGAGACTCATCCTCTTGTGCACTTTGTTCAAGGAATCAGCAATAAAGTGCAGCAATAACCTGTGGCAGAGTCTGCAGATCCCACATGGGTATCATTTGTCACCTGACAGCCCAAGCAGAGTGGCGGAGGCAATTCATTTTCATTCTCAACCCTGAGGGAAAAACAAAGACTTGTATTTTATGCGTGCGTGCGTGCATGTGTGTGCATATGCACTTGCGTAATCAATGTCTGCTTACTATAATTTAATGACTGAGGTTGGAATGAACTTGATTCTGGAAAGGACATGACAAAGGTTTAACAGTTTCCACTCATCTTGTAGACTAACTCCAGTTAGTTTGTTTGGAGTCGTGCATGTCCTGTCTGTTGGTTAGTTGCTGGATCTCCTGTATATTTTCCACCCTACATCTGTTCTACAGGTCACAGGGTTTATGTTGGCCCTTGGTGCCTGTATGTCGCTTTCTGTGTTTGTAGTCCAAGAACCTCTACCATGTTTTAGCTCCAGGATGCTCTGGTCTTTCTCATCAAACCAGTGTAGAAAGTCTATTCACAGGTTTATTATGGTTGATTTCAAGGTAGACCAGGCACTAATACACACAAGTAGACCCATCAAATACACACAGATAAGACATCCTACATCAGCAAATCCATCAAACATACCAAAACCTGGCAAAGGTATATCTTGCAACCCTGGTACGCCCACTACACACATGCAACAGCATACCTATTACATTAAACCTGCCAGCTAATTATACACACACCAGTAAACCCTTCAAAAACACTTCAGAAGCTATATCATATACAACAAACAACACAACCTAGTAAAAACAAAGAGGCATCAGCAAACCCATCCAACACAAACTAACTCCCCATGAAACCTTACATAACCCTCTCCATCCCCATTGCCTCCCTACTGGGAGGTTAAAATAGCTGAAAAGCAGGATAACGTCCCATTCTTTTTGGTGCAACTTCACCACATAAAGTAGGATTGCATGTTATTTGCACTGTTGAGACAAGGTATCACATGTATGCTCTCTTCTTCTCATGTGACTATGAGCATGAATTCTGCCATGTTCCAACCTCAGTTGCTGCGTCACAACTTCTTTACCCAAAGCCAACTAACTCAGTTGGTCTGAACTAGACTTGTTACTCTGCATGACTTAGAACATGCAGGGAGATGCAGTCCTCAACCAGTAGAGCACCCTTTGGTTCATAGCTTCTTGGACGGAGCGGCTGTTAGCCTAATGCTTGACACAAGTGCTAGCCTCCTGCCATATCTATCAACAAAACTTCGGAGAATTGCCAGGGAGATAACCTCTTTGCCCACATGCTTCCTTGAGAGAGACACTCTATTTACTGAAAGCTGGACAGCAGAGACACAGGTCAGCTGAATTAGGGCATAGGAGCCCATGGTGTGCTGTTTGAGTTTAATGAACCAACAAATGTTTCACTGCATGTGGAGCTAGGGGAGTTTGTACAATATTCTGGAATCTTTCAGCCTCATACTATGGTACCTACCTGACTTACCACAATGAGATTTGAACTCCTGACTTGTACCATAAGCACTGGGCTACAATACCCACAAACACAGGCATTGCCACTAGCCGTGCAGCACTCTCTCAGCTCCGAATCATCAGCCAAAGCCTAATGATAACCACAAGTTAACTTTCTGACTCGGGGTTAGATTGCCACTCATGCAGTCTTATGTAAACCTTCACATTATCACAGGCATCACACAGACATTGCTGCATTGGCTTTGCCCATGAACATTCTGCCTGGATGAGGAAGGGGGCTATTGAGATCACCAGCAAGGTGGGGATTAGTTCTCTGTCACTGTGGAAGACCTCAAAAGAGACTCTTACCTTCCATCTCCCTCTACGTCAAGGAGGGTAAGCTCTCATAGGTCAATGTTGCTTTGTTAAAGCCTGCCTGTTACAAGCAGGAAGAGGGACTGAGTAATAGGTTTATTGCAGTAAACAGACCTTGTCAGGAAAACAGGTTTTATCAGCATCAAAGTAACAAACATACCAGGATTAAGGACCAGGTTGACTTTAACCCATCTGTAGGATCAGCCCTTTGATGTGGATGCTTTGACTCAAAACGTAATTATTGTCAAATTACAGAGGAGATGTCCAGCTGCAGTCAGTTTTCCTCGATATCCCCTTCAATTGTCCCTTTGCACACACGGATCAATTGCTTATAAGCCAGAAATTCCAGCTGGCAACCTTTCCCCTGCCTCGAGTGCTTGGTGACATGTACTGACCAGGAAAGTCCCAGCTTCAGTCACTGGTCTGTGTGGGGGTATCCTTGCTTGGCCTGGGTGACAGTAGAGGTGATGCTGAACCAATCTGTCCCTTCTCTTGTCCAGCTGTCAGGTGAGCTGTTCGCTTCTACTGCTGCACTAACTCAGCTTGGACAAGAAGGTTAAACTTGGGGCTTGCTATTCTGTGTGGCTAAGGCTACACTGTGTAGAGTTGTGCATTGTCTTGTAACCAGATCCCTGCTCTAGTCTGCATTGCCTAGTTCTCTCCCTGGCAACTCTTTGAGGCTGAACCTAAGAATTCGCTGTCAACTTTTACTCCTTCACCAGCGCTGTGCATCTCTTATTTTTGTCTTTTCAGATCTCATTAAAACCTACTTCTTTGTCTCAACTTTGAGTCACCCTTCCTTCTATCACCTAATTGAAGCCATGTTTTCTTTGAAGAGGCCCATGTGTGGCCCCTGGGATATTTTACAACTATAAAGTCACAACATTAAAGCAGGTTTGTTTTGTTGAAATCTCTGTATTTGCCCTCTTGAAACCATTTATTGTTTTGAGCACCTCCATTCGGTCATCCTTTGAGCATTGACACTCCAGGCCAAACCTTTGCAATCTGCCCTCATTGTTTAACCCTTTAAGGCCCAATATGTGGTGTTGTACCTGTAAATGGACAGGTAAAGGTGGTGCGGACCACAGGGAAGAACTGTTAGAGTGTGCAGGGCACTGTCTCATCGAAGGAATGCTAAATGAAAGCAGCTGACCTTTCATGCAGCAGGAATTTGAGGTGGCGGACTCCAAACCAACATTACAAAAAAAAGTTCTTTCACAGCTACAGACTCTGACCTGGCTCTTCAAACAGGAGCTTTCACGATGCAATCCTCTGTAAGCTCTCTGCGTGCTGGTATCTGCATATTTTATGACTGGGCTCAGAGGAAGCAGGCAAATCTTCCATTCCGAACAAATCCAACTAATCAGGGACAGAGTGAGGCTGGGCAACTCCCTGTGCACTCTGTTATAAATTTGTTTTCAGCGAGCCTCAGGAGGTACTACTAAAGGTAGGATTAAGACTTAGACCCGTTTATCACCAGCTAACATACGAAGTAAATCTGATACAAAAATAAAAATGCTGTGCAAAGTAGATCTCATTCAGAAAACATGGTTCTTAAACTCCAGAGTTAAACCACCATGGGTATTTCAGGGACCACAGTTGAGCTATCATGCTTTGTTTGAGGATTACAGTTAAACAATCAGGCCCTATCCAGGGGCACAGTTGAAGCACCATGTCCAATTAAGGGGCCATTGATAATCATGAGGTCCAATTCAAAGGCCACAGTTAACCACTAGGTCTGAGTAGAGGGAATAGTCAAATCACCAAGCCCAGCAAGAAGACCACAGTTGAAACCACCAAGCTTAACTGAAGGCCACAGTAAAACCACCAGGCCCAATTCAGAAGCCACCATTAAACCATCATGCCCAATTAAGATGCCACTATTAAAAACTGCCCGGTTTGGGAACACATTAAAACTACCAGGTCTAGTTTTGAAAGCAAAACTATGAAGTCCCATTCAAAGTAGCAGTTAAACTTTGGTTATGAGAAGTGAAGAGATACAAGGGTTATGTTATAAGAACAAGTTAAAATTATGAAGAATCAGGAGAAAGTAATTTCCACTTATACTGAGGACAAATGTTTTCTCATAAAGGAGGACTGGCCTACATTTTCCTTCCATGGTGCCAGAAGGTTCCAAAATGCATCAGATTCTGTGCTCTGGTGTCACAACATTCTGACCTTGGAGAGAGTGGTTCACACAGAGCCAGAGCTGAAACATGAAATCTCCACCAAAACAATGACAAAAGAGAATACTACTTAATAGGGAGTGAATAAATGTTTGAGTATGGAAAAGAGAAGCAGTAGTGGGACAGAAGTCTGTCAGAGACGGCACAGAATTGAAGGGCTAATTGCTCTCCTTCTTGACAAAGACATAGAAAAGTACAGCACAGGAACAGGCCCTTCAGCCCACAATGTGGTGCCAAACTAATTAGATTAGTAATCAAATGCCCAACTAAATTAATCCCTTCTGCCTACACAGTGTCCATATCCCTCCATTTCTTGCATATTCACGTGCCTATCTAAGACCTTCTTGAACGTCTCTATCTTATTTCCTCCATCACCATCCCCGGCACCCACAATTCCCTTTGTAAAAACTTGCCCCACACATCTGCTTTGAACTTACCCCCCCTCACCTTAAGTACATGCCCTCTGGTATTAGACATTTCAATCCTGGGAAAAAGATACCAACTGCCTATTTTATCTATGCCTCTCATAATCTTATAAACCTCTTTCAGATCTCCCCTCGGCCTCCATTGTTCCAGAGAAAACAACCCAAGTTTGTTCAACCTCTCCTTTAGCATATACCGTCTAATCCAGGCAGCATACTGGTAAACCTCTTCCTCACCCTCTCCAAAGCCTCGATATCCTTCCTATAATGGGACAACCAGAACTGAATGCAATACTCCATATGTGGCCTTCTTCATTGTGAAATTCCAACACCATGATTGGATTTAAAACTGATGGAGGGTGTGTGTCCCGGGGAGGTACAAAGCTATGGCTTGTTGGCTTCACCTCACAATCACGGTGAGGTTGCGGCGATGAGGCCACTGTCTATCAAGCACACTGAGTATATCCAAATGGCAACTGGAAGACAAAAACATGTGCTTAACATAGAGGGATTGTTTAGCTCTGAAACCTTCAGGATTATTGTGCTCCACTAATCCTGGTCTTTTGATCATTTGCAAATTTAATTCTTCCACAATCTGCATGTGCAATCAGCACATCCTTGGGACGTTAGAGGAAATGGAACCCCCAGCAGTCACAGGGATAAAATGTAAACACCTTACAGCAGGCACTTGGGGGTGGCTGGAGAATAAGACCACTGCACTATCTGGACTAGGGTTCACTGGTTATTTAAGGCAGAGATGGAGTGAACTTTTTTTTCCTTTGAGATTCATGAGTCTATGGAAAAGATGGTCAAATCAGAGAGGTTTTGACTATCTTTAAGGCAGAGACGGACAGATATTTTCAAAGCATTGGTTGAAAGGTTAGTGCAGGAAGATGGGAATGTGGAGCTGACATTACAATCAGATCAGTTGTGTTGTTTTAAATGGTGGAGCAGGCTTGATGGGCAAAAGGCCTATTCCTGCTACTAATTTGTATGTTCGTATGTAATGCCTTGTCAGGTGGGGAGCCCGACAGAAAAATTAGAAGAGTTCTGTGCAGTGAGCTTGATATAATGATAGAGTAGGAATGTTTATAGGCAGTTCCCAGCTTAAGTATTTCATTTTAGTTTGAGCATGTAATTTAGAGTCATTCTTTTAACAATCCGTGTCTGACAATGTATCAGTTTAGTGATCAGTTAGACCCAGGCTATGTTGTTCAGGAGTCTGCATGCTGGATTCCAAACACATTGGTCAAACTGCTGTATGTAAAATTTCTGAAATCCCTGTATGTAAAAATTTCAAAAGTTATTTCAGATTTAGTATTTTCAATTATTCAATGTTTAACCCTCAAACCAAGTTCAGAAGAAGAAACATAAGGACCCTAGCAGTTCAGTTTATGAGCTTAGATAAATTCGTATCCTCTTGAAAAATAGAAATTAAGATTGAGTTCATAATATGAGTCAATAGTCCAGATAAGGAGAAGCAACCTTCTATGGTGAGGGAATCAAGAATGAATGGGCATAACCTTAAAGTTAGTGCTAAGCCAGTAAGGAATGAAAAAAAACTAATGGCATTATGGAATTGTCTTCCATTAAAGGTGGTGGATGTTAGCAACATTCAAGACATGAGTGAATGGACTTTTGGTGAATAAGGGATTTGAGTTAATGAAGCAAAGGTGAGTAAATGGAGGTGAACTGCTGACCAGCCAATAACTGAATAGTGGGGAAGCTCAGCATAAAAAAGTAAAAAGTCGGAGTAGGACTCAACCATAAATTCCCCAAAGCCTGCTGCCACTCAACACCACCATGGCTAATTTGATTGTTTGCCTCATCTCCATTTCGTTGCCGATTCCCTATAACCCTCAATTCACTTTTAGTCCAAGAATTTATCTCAGCCTTTAGTATACTCAAAGGGTCACCACCCACAGCTTCCCAGGGTAGAAAATTCTAAAGATTTACAACTCTTTGAGAGAAGAAATTCTTCCTCATCTCTGTCTTAAATGGGTAATTTTCTTTCCTGATACTGTGCCCCTTTGTTCTAGACTCCCACGTCAAGGGAAACATCCAATCAGTATCCACCCAGTCAAGTGCCCTCAGAATCTGATATGTTTCAATTAGATTACCTCATTTGTTCTGAACTCCGGGGAATACAGGCTCCTTCAACCCAAGAATCAATTTAGTGAACTTTCACTGCACTGCCTCCAAGACAAGTATATTCTTTCTAAAATGAAGGGCCAAAATTCCAGGTGTGGTCTACAGACTGATTACAAATGTAGTTTGGTCAAAGAGTAATAGAGTAATACAGCATGGCAACAGACCCTTCGGCCCAACTCATCTATGCTGACCATGATTCCCACCAAGCTAGTCCCATTTGCCTGCATTTGGCCCGTATCCCTATAAACCCCTCCTATTCATGTACTTATTCAAATATCTTTTGAATGTTGTTATTGTACCTGCCTCAACCACTTTCTTCGGCAGCTAATTCCACATAAGCACCACTCTTTGCATGAAGAAGTTGCCCCTCAGGTCACTTTTAAATCTTTCAGCTCTCACCTTAAACTTATGCCCTCTAGTTTTTAGTTCCCCTTCCTTGGGAAAAAGACAATGTGCTTTCACCCTATCTATGAACCTCTATAAAGTCACCCCTCAATC